>CAUYON010103431.1:0-70132 GCA_963573935.1 Arctocebus calabarensis
GGCGCCTGTAGTCCCAGATACTTGGGAGGCAGAGGCAGGAGATTCGCTTGAGCCCAGGAATTGGAGGTTGCTGTGAGCTGTGATGCCACAGCACTCTATCCAGGGTGACAGCTTGAGGCTCTGTCTCAAAAAAAAAAAAAAAAAAGTATAACAAGAAATGCCAGGTGCGGGGGCTCACACCTGTAATCCCAGCACTCTGGGAGACTGAGGCAAGTGGATAGCTTAAGCTCATGCGTTCAAGACCAGCCTGAACAAAAGTGAAACCCTGTCTCTACTAAAATAGAAAAACTGAGGCAAGAGGATCGTTGGAGGTTGCTGTGAGCTACGATGCCACAACACTCTACCCAGGGCGACAGCTTAAGACTCTACCTCAAAAAAAAAAGTATAACGAGAAACACGTTTCTATCAAGATGGTGAATCCAGACTCCTGCCTTGCACTATGTTCTGAAATCCTTACGGTTCCACTGCTCATACCAGGGAGGAACAGCAAACTCATTCATACAATGCTGACACTCCGCCCAAGAGTGAACTATTTAACTTATACTGGCAGAAAAACAGCATTACCAGGTGAAGACAATGACCTAGAACAGACCAAAGGAGAGGCTAAAATTGCTCAGTTCTGCATTTGAAGGCACTTGGATATTAATTAACAGAAAAGCATTATGGAACGAAAAAAACTTAGACGAACCATGCAACCATGAATGATGACAGTGCAGGAAAACAAACGCCGTTTTGGTTTATTCTCAACAGGTTGTTTCTTCTAAAAAATATTCCCCTACTGCTGGGCCCTCAATGCTGCTCATTATTCATTTCTAAGTCTCTTAAAGTGCTCCGCAAGTGTTAAAGCTTGTCTACTTCTTCACAGCCCAGAGCATGGCCTGGCAGCATACACCTTCAGGGACAGTCTTGATCCTGTTTTGCTGAGATAGAGACAGTAGATTCCGCAATTTCTTTCTACATCAAGAAGTCTCTAATCTTCCCAACTCTTTCCTTTCTTCTAAGACTCCTTTTCATTTACACGTACTGCCCTTGATTCTAGCTTCTCTGGCTTCTTCCATAACATTGGCCCCTCAATGTCCTTCCCACCTTTGAAAGCTTCTGTCAACCAGTTCCTTCTGTTGCCCCAGAGGATGGTCAAGATCAGAGCTCTGATGATCAAGTCATAGAAAGTAGATTCTGTACACACTGCCTCATCCTCAGCCTCTTCGTATAGAGGAAGACTTCTACTCTATGTTCACAATTAGTACTGATGTATCTTGGGTCTCCAGCGACCACCCAGATCACCCAGCCCATGGTCTTTCATGCTCCTCACTCTTGTCAATCTGTGGTACTTTACATTAGGGCTTTCTTGACACTGCATTTAATACAGTTAATACCAAATTCAACTTATTTTACCCCAAAGGTCTACACATTCTGGGCTTCATTTACTTCATAGTACATGTATTACTACTCTAAAGCTAGTTAGAGACCTTGGTCATTGTCAACTCATCCCCTAACATTTAATAACTTGCTGTTTCCTATCAAGCCTATGTCTAGAGTCCTGGGTGGACCCATCGGGTCTTCTCTGAACCCAGTGCCTCTCCCTCCATGCTGGTCCTCCTCCTCCCTGAGACCACTGAACAGTCCCCCACCCAGACCCTCAGGTCTCAGTCTCCCCGTTCTGTCTGTCCAGCACCAACAGCAAGAGTCATCTTCCCACACTTACTGCTGAATCAACATCCACACCCACACTGCACCCCACACAGGCCAGGCATGGTATGGTGCGGATACGTTAATAGTTTATAGCCTATCAGGACCAGTCCCCTGAACCTAACCCCACCCAGGGCCTTCCTACCTTCATGAGCTCACTTTCTTGCTCCCACCCAACATACACAGCAGGAATTCGGGGCCCAGCAAAAATCTCATGTCTGTGAACCTTTCCCAAACCTCTCTCGAGCCCAAAGACACCTCTCCCTCCCCTGTTCTCCCTCCGCTCTCTTCTCCTCCCCTCTTAGCAGCGTGTCAGCTGCATCTCTGTACTGTCAACACGTGCAGGACGGGGCCCATCTTTGTATCCCCCACAGCACAAGGCGGTTGGCGAATGCGCTTTGAATTGCCTGCTAGAATAACCCAGCAAAGTCAAATTCTACCAATACAGAACAGAACTTAGGCTGAAGATGACTTTACCAAGAAGGATCTGTTTCCCAATAAGCTTGTCAGAATTCCTCATCCACTGTGCCCTTATTCGGCCTTAATACAGACCATGAACGCAGACTTGATACAGCTCTCCAAAACTGCACAAAATGATGGTCCATGTACAATTGTCCCATAAATGAATGACTCAGAAAAATCTGAGTTCCTAAAATCACAAAAGATTATCACTAATCATTGAATCCCTACCTCTAGCAGTGTCTGATAGTAAATAGGGTTTTAAAAAATGTTTGCTGGAAAAAAAAAAATGTTTGCTGAATTTAAAAGATTTGGGGTCCAAAAACAATGCCATAGGAAAAATCCAACCGATCGCTTTGTGTGTTCAAAGCCAGTAACAGAGAGGCTGCCAACACATCGACCGCTTTCAGGCCAACAGTTAGAGAAGGGCAGATGACCATGGCATTCACTGACTGGTGACCCAAACCGAAAGGTAACATGGAGACCATGGAGACTCTTTCAACCTAACTAAAAATACTTCTCAACCGACAAGACTTGAGATTAACTTTAAATATCGTCATAATTTTTACTGTGCAAGTGTATAGTGCAGCACACACTCATCACACTGTTTATAACGCATTTCCTCAGAGTGGCAAACAGAATGAAGCATATGCAAGGGCTGTCCAGAAAGTGTCCGGCCACATGTGTCCCGACTTTTCCTAGTATACATGGCTGGATACTTTCCAGACAGCCCCCCTAAATCTCAATACTAACATAGAAATAGACACAAACAGATTACATGTCTGGTTCAAGGCTTTGCTGTAATAGAGAGGACTGGTACAACTGGGTTCACACCCTATGTCATTGTTGAAATTTCTGAAATTTTGCCTGGAAAAATGCCTTTGACAGCATATTAATAAACATTCTTTCCCCCCTCCTTCTCAGACAGTGACGGACACATTGATCCCTCTCTGAGGCCCGTCTGGGATCTGGCTTTTCTTGGCAGCTCGTACGTGATGTGGGAAAAGACAACCCAGTCTTTGCACTACTACTTGGCCCAGCTCACTGGTGTGAAGCAGTGGGTAAGGAAAACTGAAAATTCACCTGTGCTACAAGAGACACAGCCCGTGCAGCGTTCTTACACTGAATTAATGTGGATTTCCAATTGTATGGCAAGAGTTTTAATCACATTTCACTCATTCAGCAAATACCCGAGTGCCTGCAATGGGCCAGGTGTTGTTTTAATGACTAGGGATACAGCAGTGAACATTGAAATTAATTCTAGAGAGAGAAGAAAAGTGAGTTAATGAACAAGTAAATATAAATCAAATGAATGCTGGTAAGTGCTACAAAAACTACAGTACGGGAAAGAGAATGCAGGGTGCTGAGAGATCTACTACTTACACAGTCAGGAGTGAGGCTGATTTGAACAGAGGTATCATTAGTGCAGAAGCCAAAGGCAAACGAGGTAAGCCCTGCTGCCATAATGGAAGAGAATGTCGGGCAGAGGGAATAGCGGCAGCCATGTGGCCGACGTGTGGGAGAAGCGCAGGGAGGGCAAGAAGGGGCCTGGGAGGCCATCACGAGGGCCTTATCCTTCTGTCATACCTGCTGTAGCAGAGGAGTAACTGATCTGACTTAACAGAGCAGGATCGTTCTTGCTGCTGTGTTAAGAGACAATGGAGGAGGCAGGAGGATTGGCGAAATGTTCCTATGACTCAGGTGAGGCCTGGTGGTGGCCCGGACCAGAGTGTAGCAAAGGAGGCGGTGAGAAGTGTCTGAGCTTCTGACAGATTTGCTCATGGGTTGGCTGTGGATATCACAGAAGAAAAGCTAAGGTTGAGTCTTAAGATTTTATCACAGAAGAAAAGCTAAGGATGAGTCTTAAGATTTTGGCCTGAGTAACTGGAAGGATAGAGTTTCGCATGCTGATCAGAAAGACTATATAGGAGGAGCAGATTGATGGGAAATTATTGGGATTTGGGGCATGCTAGTGATCTGGACATGATAGTCTGAAGTTCAGGACAGAAGTCTGGGCTGGAATCATCACCATAGAGCTGGCATTAAAAGCCACAAGTCTGGATGAGATCATAGGTCATTAGTTAGTTATGTAAGAAAGTTAGTTACGTAAGGACGGAATACTGGAACACTTCTAACTTTAGAGGCTGGAGATATGGGAAAAGTGTTTCAAGGATGCAGGTTGCCTGACAGTATCCAATGTTGCTGGAAATTCAAGTAAGATAAGGACTGAGAATTGCCCATTTGATTTAGCAATTGGAAGAGCTATCTCACAGACACATCAGGGCAAAAGCCTTCAGGACAGGACAGGAGGAGAGAAAAAGGGCATTCTATCTCCTTCAAATTTAGCTATAAAAGGGAGTAAAAAGAAAGAAGGGATTATAGCTGGAGAGGATGGCTGAGAAACGGCTGAGGATGGCTGCAAAGGGTTGAAAAAGGGTTTCTTTCGGTTGCATTTTTAAGTTAGAAAAGGAAACAGCATATTTATGTGTTAATAAGAATCCTGCAGAGAGGGGCAAAGTAGGAATTGCAGGGAAGAGAGGGAAAGTTGTTGGAATTCAGATCTCTGAGTAGGCAAGAGGGATCTGATCAGTCCAGATGGTTTAGGAGCATGAAGAATCCACCTGCTGGGAAAGCAGAGAACAGCGCCCAGAGCAGGTAGAAGGGTACGTACCAAGGTGGGAGCCTGAAGGAGCGAGATTCTGACTGCTTCTGTCTTCTCAGTGCATCCACTGAGAGCGAGGATGAGCCAGCAGGTGCCCAGATGTGGTGGGAGGACCATGGGACCCTGCAGGCCTCTTGGTCTGTAGGCATGAACTGAGAGCTGTTACTCACTGCTGTGTGGGTATGCGGTGGATAAATGTTTGGCTTTAACTAGTATGGGGGCTTCTGTCAGGCAAATGTGATGTAAAGCAGTGAGAGGGGCATTTTCAAAGGAAACAAATCAACTTCTCTGAGAGGCAAGCTGAACCGATAGAATACTGACTTTAAAAATTCACTGTCTTCATGGAGTCACCCTGGGTGAATACCAGTGAGCACCTTCCAAGTGCAGGATTTAAGTCAGCACTTTGGATGCCAACAATAAATCCTTGGGTGTGCAAAGGCTACGTGTAAAACCTTTTTTTTTTTTTTTTTACCTTACTTGAGAAGTTAGGAGGAAGAGGTTTCTTTAAAGCAGTGGTTCTCAACCTTCCTAATGCCGTGACCCTTTAATACAGTTCCTCATCTTGTGGTCTGACCCCCAACCATAAAATTATTTTTGTTGCTACTTCATAACTGTAATTTCACTACTGTTATCGATCATAACAGTAGCGTAAATATCTGATTTGCAGGATGTATATTCACTGTTACAAACGGGTCACGACCCACAGGTTGAGAACCGCTGCTTTAAAGTATAGAAAATAGCGTCAAGATAATTTTAAACTAATTGTAATGAGTGTGAGAGGGAACTCAATGGGACTAGAACAACACAATGAAAAAACAGAAAAAAAAAAGTTAATTTTTTTATAAAGAAACCTCTGTTGCCCAGACTGGAGTGCAGTGGCATGATCACAGCTCACTGCAACCTCAAACTTCTGGGTCAAGCCTTCACCTGCCTCAGCCTTCACAATAGTTGGGACTATAGGCGCGTGCCCCACACACCAGGCTAATTTTTATTTACTTATTTATTTTTAGAGACCGAGTCTTGCTATGTTGCCCAAGCTGGTCTCTAACTCCTGCCTCTGCCTCCCAAGTAGTGGGCACCGCAGGTGCCACCATGCCTGGCAGGACTGTTGCAGTGTTAGTGTTTTCCCATCTCCTGCAGTTGCACATGACACATTTTTACTACCAGGACACACTAGGGGACAGAAACAGCAGCCACATCTCTCGTTCTCACCAGTCTCTGTCCATTAATATTCCTCAGCCAGCCTGCAAGTTAGAAAGTGGGGACATCCTTGTTATAAATATGTTTTTAGACAGCTAACGAACAGGTCACTAAGTTTTACTTTGTTTGATAACAGTAAATAGTAGATAATAGTAATAGTAATAGTAGATAATAGTGGATACACAGATGATTTGCTGGGTCACCGGGGCAAATCGCTTGCTTGTTAGGGCCTCTTACACAAGGACACAAATTGAAATCACTGGAGCAATTGAGAATTTGGTTTCCAGGTTGATACACACTTCAGACTAGAGTTTTCTTAAGGAAAAGTATGTAAATATTCATGCAGATTTTCAATTCTGCTGTTCAGTGGTCACCGATGAGTTCCATGATCTTCTAGCAAAAGAAGCAACAAAAGCAACAAGCATGATTTTTAAAAAGTCACTGAGAGCAGAAATTCTAGCACTGCCCTAGGAGACAGGCAGCAGAGCAGTGGGGCTTATAAAGCAAGACAGCGCCCAGGTAGAAAGTGCCTGGAGGGGCTCTGTGGCCAAAGGTAGCTCAGATAAGTATGGAGATTATACAATTTTTCCATTAACTTTTGAGGGGGGATTACTATTTTTATACTCAGGACTAAGCTTACTTTTTTTTTTTAAATTATAGCTGTGCACACTAATGTAATCATGGGGTACAATGTGCTGGTTTTATATACAATTTGAAATATTTTCTTTGAACTGGTTAACATAGCCTTCATGTCATTTTCTTAGTTATTGTGTTAAGACATTTATATTCTGCATTGACTAAGTTTCACATGTACCCTTCTAAGATGCACAGTAGGTGTGGTCCCACCAATTACCCTCCCTCCACTCATCCTCCACCTTCCTCTCCCCTCCCTTGCCCCTTTCCCCATATTCTTGTGCTATAGTTGGGTTATATAGCCTTCATATGAAAGCTATAGATTAGTTTCATAGTAGGGCTGAGTACATTGGATACTTTTTCTTCCATTCTTGAGATAATTTGCTAAGAGAAACATGTTCTAGCTCCATCCATGTAAACATGAAAGAGGTAAAGTCTCCATCTTTCTTTGAAGGCTGCATAATATTCCACGGTGTACATATAACACAATTTATTAATCCATTAGTGGGCCGATGGACACTTGGGCTTCTTCTATGACTTAGCAATTATGTAAGCTTACCTTTTAGTGCAATTGTGTAAGAAAATACAAGATTATAAACCCAAAGCCCCAAATGAATAAGCCCTGAGGAAAGAATGGGCAAGAAAAGAAATAAACAAATAAATTGGCTCAGCATCTGTGGCTCAACGGGCTAAGGCACCAGCCACATACACCTGAGCTGGCTGGTTCGACCAGCCCAGGCCCGCCAAACAACAATGACAGCTGCAACCAAAAAATGGCCAGGCGTTGTGGCAGGCACCTGTAGTCCCAGCTACTTGGGAGGCGGAGGCAAGAGACTCGCTTGGGCCCAGGAATTGGAGGTTGCTGTGAGCTGTGATGCCACAGCACTCTATCCAGGGTGACAGCTTGAGGCTCTGTCTCAAAAAAAAAAAAAAAAATAAAAAATAAAGTAAGACCCATCTTACTGCACAATCACTGCTTCAGAACTAAAGAATAGATGTCATTCCAAACACCATGAGCACTATGCCAAGGACAAGGGGTATATGTTGGCTAGGAGAAAAGAAATGAGTGTTTTCCTATACCCCTAGCCTTCGATGTAAATGGAGAAAAGTAAAACTGAGTATTGTTCCAACTCTCACCAGTCCAGATTTTGTAAGTGCCCTCAACCCCCTAGCCGATGGCATGTCACTATCAATGAGCTTGTTTTTACCAACTAGAGGTCTCCATCAGCCCAAAGGTACATTAAAGACCCCCTCTCATCTACCCTACTATGCTGAGAAATCTGCTTTTGCTAGTTTATATTAGTAACATGAACTTACTCACCCTACGAAAACCACACTGGGTCAGCTAGGGATCATTCTCTTTTGGGGGGGTGTGGAGGAGGTGAGATCATGAACATATAAACAGGAACAAACAAAAACTTCCGGTCTGTCTCCAGGAAGATTAAAATGCTGAGTTACTAGAAAATGTAACTATAAATCATCATCAATTTGGACCACAGGGTTTGACATTTGTGATTTGAATAGAAACCGAAAAGACAATTTCTGAATAATATTAAAAGTAATGACTTCTTGGCAGAGCTTGACTTGGTTGGGGGTGGTCCAATCCTGGAATATTTTGCCAGACTGGAATGTGCAGTGTCCTTTTGTACAGTTGTTTAATAGCTGTGCTTTTTGGTTGGTTTAAGGGTGCTTACTCATAGAGGAGAAAGAATCTATAAAAACAGAAATGTAAGGGGATGTTTCAATAACTTTAATGAGGAAGTTCTTAATCAAACGATAAGAGTGTCCACGTGTTATCACAACTTGGATTTTTTTTTCTTTTTTTTTTTTTTTTTGAGACAGAGCCTCAAGCTGTCACCCTGGATAGAGCGCTGTGACATCACAGCTCACAGCAACCTCCAATTCCTGGGCTCAAGCGAGTCTCCTGCCTCCGCCTCCCAAGTAGCTGGGACTACAGGCACCGGCCACAACGCCCAGCCATTTTTTTGTTGCAGCCATCATTGTTGTTTAGTGGGCCCAGGCTGGATTCGAACCCACCAGCTTGGGTGTACGTGGCTGGAGCCTTAGCCTGTTGAGCCACAGGCACCGAGTCACGACTTAGATTTTTGTATTAAAAAATGAGTAACACTTTTGTGTTTTTAGCAAAAATAGTTTGTAAAATGGAGTTGGTGTTGTCCCATCATTTATTTTAATCTCTGCCTCTTTTTTTGCCTGAAATCTGAAGACTGTCATGATTTCCTTCAGATACACTAGCTTCAAAAACAGAACAAGAAGGCATTATTCTAAAACAAAAAACAAAAAACTTTAAGTTTAAAAGTAAAACCATAAAACCAAGGTTTTAAATTGTAACAATCCATGGTAAATGATCAGGCTTTCAGAAACAGAGCAGACGGCCAGGTGGCATAGTCCTCATGGTGTTGGGAATGACATGCCTGTCATCCTAGCAGTTTGGAAGGCCAAAATGGAAGGCCTGCTTGAGGTCAGGAGTTCCAGAAGTACTGCAGAGAGCAGAATGTCTGCGATAATAATCACAAAACAAAGCAGCCAGCCAGGGCATAGAACATCTTGGGATAGCTTACTATTTCCTTCCATTGTAAACACAGTCACTAAACAGCTGGATAAAGGGCTAACTACACTCCCCCAACCAACCAATGCCAGACTGATCACTGGAACCTTCACTAACTACCCTCTTATGAGACACTGAGTTTTCTCTCATGGATTCTCTGATTCTGCAGCTTATGCTTCTGGTATTTGCTTGGAACATTCCTGGGTATCCTGTGAGGCAGGAGGGAAACCTCTCCAATAATGCAAAGACGATGTCACAGAAAAAGCTGTCAGTTTCTGACTTATCTGGTCCCTTCCTTGCATCTTTGCCCTTTAGGACCCTGCTCACCTAATGGAGATTTCATGGCTTGTAAAACCTCCAAGTACTTTTTTTTTTTTTTTTGGCTTTTCATATTCCTTAGTAGTCTTCATAATAACCTGGTAGGAAAAGACTAAAATTATAATCTAAATTGAAGTTTTTTTTTTTGCTCTTTTCTCTCCCATCCCCCTGTGTGTGTCTCTTCTCCTCTCCTCTTCTCTCTCTCTCCCCTCCTTCTCTCTCTCCTCTCTCCTCCTCCTCCTTAATGCTGCTCTGCAGCTCCCTCCCCCCAATAAAGACCTTTCATACGAAAAAAAAAAAAATTAAAGTTTTTATTTAAAAACAAAATTTCCTGGCTGGGTGCCCTGGCTCACGTCTATAATCCTACTACTCTTGGAGGCCTAGGCAGTGAACTGCTTAAGCTCAGGAATTGGAGCTCAGGAGACCAGCCTGAGCCAAAGCAAGACCCCATCTCTAAAAATAGCTGGGCGTTGTGTCGGGCACTTGTAGTCCCAGCTACTCGGGAGCCTGAGGCAAGAGGATCACTTGAGTCCAAGAGTTTGAGGTTGCTGTGAGCTATGATGCCACGGCACTCTACCCAGAGTGAGACTCTGTCTCCCCCCCCCCACCAAAATTTCCTCTTTTCCATTTTTAGGACTAAACAAACACTGGCAAAAAAAAAATGTCAAAAAGAAAATAGGAAATTGGTTGAGTCAGTAGTAAAATTGAAGACTGCCTGCCTGCCGAAACATACCCAGTGCGCTGGTTTTAGCAGCAGTCTGGCACAGCTGTCTGGTCCGCATGAAGAGTATGGATGTTGCAGTCAGCAGACCTGCATTTGAATTCTAATTTGTTACCAGTTGGAACCTCAAGTTACCTCTACTGTAAAGCCTGGCTCATACTACATATTATTGAAAGATAACATTACATGAGAACATGTATAAATGCCTAACACAGGACCCAGGCCATGGTGGGGGCTGTGGAAACTGGGCCCCTCCCCTTGCGTCTTGCCTGTACACGGACATCAGGGCTGACCCGTCAGCTTACGGGACACATTAGAGCATCCCGGTCCCTGCGGCTGGTCAAAGATCCCACTATCCTCACAGACCTCAGCCCCCTGACAACCTACAAAATTAAAGAGAAATATTTAGTCTAGTCAACTAGATATTCATATAACTCAGAGATAAGACAAAAATTTAAGGGTCCATGACTTCTGTATCTTGATGCTAAGTGAGGCTGAAAACTAAAAGGCAGCAGAAGAGTCAAGGCGCCCGTCCAAACAAGAACGCAGAGGACGTGAGGCTTCTGTGCATTAACAGGAAGCTAATAGAAGCTCACTGTATTGATTATACTCTTTTTTCTCTCTCCAGAAAACTGATGATGAAATTGATTTTGATTATACTGTACTACTTCATGAATTCTCAACACAGGTGAAATACAAAATTGTATGTAGAATTTTCTTTTTACCAGAAGTTTCTGGACTTTTTAATTTTACTTTATGACTCTTATTTCCTAGGAAATAATTCCCTGTCGTATTCACTTGGTCTGGTACCCTGGCAAACAACTAAAAGTGAAGTACCACTGTCAAGAGCTACAGACACAAGAAGCCTCGGGAACTGAAGAAGGATCGGCTGTGGCACCAACAGAGCTTAGTAATTTCTAAAAAGAAAACAGTGATCTGCTTATACTAAGTTCTAAACAAAATCACTGTACTAGTCTAGATCATTATTCTAGTAAAATAGCTAAGGTGTAGGCATTCTAATAACTTAAGAAAGCCTATGATTATAAGTAAATACTCAAAAAATTAAAAGATGTTGGTTTTTTAAAATTGTTTTTCAACTAGTCTGCTTTAGTTTTTAACTCTGAGGACACATCCATATAGAACCCTACTTTGTGCTAAACAGTCACTGGTAGTCTCCTGAAACTTTCGTCCCTAAAATATAAAATCCAGTCAACTAGTAATGCTGTAACTGGTTCGTTCAGCAAGTATTTAAAAAAAAAAGCAAAAATGATGGTTGCATCTCTGAATCTGCATTTGTCATATTTTGAACATATTGGGGCTATTTAAGTTGCTAAATTGCCTCTATCAAGTATGTAAAGATAATATTTTCAATTAAAGTAAGTTGTAGGAAAAATATTAACTGTTTAAAAGGAATTTTACTATATTTCAGGAATTCAAGCAAGTATTCCTTTTTAACTTGATATCTTTTAAATAAATATTTACATTTCTAAGTAATAAAAATGTGTTAAACATGTTTGTAGAGATTTGTATATATAGGAAAAGTTTTTGGTGCTAAGCTGGAATTAAAAATGAAATTTTATTATGGCTTACTTCAAATTTTATAAATACTAAGAGTATATATATCTCATTAGATAAAGCTGTCTGCAAATACGCATTAAGAAAACATTGATGTAACTGAAAGTATATTAAGTACACAGAATTTTCATTTATAAGGACAACTTGGACCCAGTGTTGGCCTAAGTAATTTATAAAAGCAAACACAATATGTACCATAATCAAATTTAGTGGAGTATCTCCTCAAGCCAAGAAGAATTGATCCAGGAAATGTTGTCATCATCTGACTTTCAAAATTAGTTATCATTTAATAGCACACTTGTATCAATGTCTAAAAACCTTTAGCCAGGTTTTATGATCGGGAATTGATTGGAAAGCATCAGACTTAAAGAATATCAAAATACTGCTTTTAAGTCTGTACTGTTAGATAATTGGAAAAGTTTATTCCAAAGATGTGGACTCATACAAAATAAAAAAACAGCTTGTTTATATATTTTTCTATTTAAAATCCTACCTTTTGCATTTATCTTCTTAACATCCCTTTGATTTAAGAGTTGTCTGTACTCTGAAGCACTGCAAACAATCTACAACGATTAAATCATGCTAAAAACAGAGGCTGAGGCAGAAGAATTGCTATAGCCTAGGAGTCTGAGACCAGTCAGAGCAACATTATAAGATCCTATCTCTTAAAAAAAAATAAAGAAGACAAAGTTACCAAATGAAGAACCAATTGCCCAAACCCTTAATATCACACACAAGTGTACTAATAACATGACACATCTGAGTTTCATGAATCTTTCACTTCACGTCCTGGGCTTAAGCATAGGCAATACTTGAGTGGTCTTTAACTTGGCATGGTAGAGTTACTAGGGAAACCTTTTATCCTGATCCATGTAAAGAACCTGAATATCTTATTTCTAAAGTTCCACAGCTGATTTTTAAGGTTCAGCAAGGGTTGAAACTTAGTGCAATAAATACCACCTAGTGCTGCTACAAAATTAGTCAATAATTCTCCAAAATTAGTCAATAATTTACCCTTCTATAGTAGTATAAAAATCCTCTTTATGAATGGTCTCATTACTTTCTCCATGCTACAGACTTAGGTTGATATGTGGTCCTCACCAACTGTGACACACTAACGAGGTGGCAGGAGATGCGGGTTCTGGTCTGGTCTCGGCTTTGTCCACCCTTGGTCCTATTCTAGTTAGTCCCACCCACTGGGCCATCTTATTGCCTATAAATGCTGGTGTTGGATTAGATATCTGGAACTTTTTCTGATACTGCAACTTTATAACCAGAATGTTACAAGTCCAAATTTATCTTAGTTCCAGCGCTCTGACCATTCTTAATAGCCAGACGAATGATGCTAATAAACTCTAAAAGGTACACAGAATGTGTTTCCTCATTAGGAACAATATGCAAAGTTATTGTGAAAGACGTGAGATGCTGACGAATGCCACAGCAACCACATTTCTCAGCCTTGATGCCAGGGTAGCAACAGACATTCATAGGGGAAATGCACGTGGTGAGTAATCAAACTCAAGTATCAGTTTGAAAACATAAGCTGTATGGTCTTAGGAAAGTTATTTACTTTCTCTGTGCCTTTGCTTCCTCTATTACAAAATGGCACAATAATGGTATTTTTTCTCTCATAGGGTTATGAGAAATAGAACATTTAAAGTATATAGCAAATGTCCTGAAAATATATGCTAAATACTTTTAAAAAATTTTTTTCCTCAAGAAACCTTAAATTATAGAGCCAAATCTATAAATCAAAAAAGCTAAAAATATTTAAAATCAATTATTTTATTTCTATTATCCAGTAATGGAAAGGTCTAGGATACATCTATGGCATCAAATGATTTTTGGATAAAGCAATTCTAAGGAGTGTAACAGAACTGTATGGGAAAGTCCAAATGACTCTTGAAATTTTTTTACAATCTTAGTGAATACAATATGTGTATATGATAAATTCCAATAGACTAAAATTCAGCTAGCACGTAGTAGGGGACTGAAACTAACTGGGCAGCAACTCTGAAAGTTATATTATTGAGGACTGCAGAAACAGTTCGATGAATACAAACAAGGACAGCTTATTTCTTTACTCATAAAGAGTGGAAGGAAGTAATATGCATATTATAAATTTGCAATTGTAACAAATTGAAGCAATCAGCCATATATACAAGAAAGAAATTTAGCTCATGTTTTAATAGCCCAATGAAGAATGTGAAAAATGTTCTCTATTGAGATCATGTGAAATCCACTCTTAAACAGAAAACCTGCCCATTAATGACACTCTAAGAAGTATCACAATATACATAATTCACCTTCAAGTCTTCAGCAAACCAATGATTAATTTCTTTTTAAATATAGAGGTATGATACATAGACAATAGACAAACAAGTAAAGTAAATATGACAAAACAAATTAAATTATTAACAAAGTTGCTCCTAGTTAACATAGATGGAAGGTATGGGCTGTTTTTATACTGTCTTTATAGCTTTTCTGTATGTTGAAAAATCTCATGAGAAAACACATTAGAAGTATAAAGCAAATTAATCTCTTTCCCCCTTAAATAAATATTAAAAATATATTTCAGTAATAATCATAGTTTATTTAAGATTTTTTCCAATGAACTATAAAACCAGTCAACAGAGTTGAACCATGCATAGACTTATCTTTGAAGATAACAGAAGCTCCTGGATGGGAAGAGGAAGGGCCTCCAACATTTCTCTTTCAGCCGGCTGAATTTATTCCACTGGAGTCCATGAAAACATCTAAACCTTGCAGATTCAGTTAAAGTTGGTCAACTCAAAGTGAGGAAAGTTAGTTCTTGGCTTTCCCCTTTTTTACTGGAAGTTGCCCTGTAGCTTCCAAATACTTATTAACAAGATCTTCTTGTGTGGCTGACAAGCACGGCTGATACCGGCAGTACTCCATTGTGTATTCTCCCTTCCCCTAGGAGTTTTAAAAAGAGAAAGAGGACTTTTTTTACAACTATTATGTAAAGTCATGTGAAGTTAGGATTTCCCAAATCTGACCATTTCGGAAGAACACTGTAGTAATGTTTAAACACTTGCTTACCTCTGTGCACGACCTAAGTTCAGTAGAATAACCAAACATATCATTGAGAGGGACCTGAAAACAAATACAATAGACATTTTAGCATTGCTTATTGAAAAAAATTGAAAAAAATATAGAGACAACCATTTAATTCCATTTAGGTTTCTACTAAATATTTTTGGTTTAAAAGGATTAAAAGCCAAAGACAAACATTTTTATTCTAAGTAAGAAGCCCTATTTGAAAATTGTGCCATTTGACAGTTGCAACTAGAAACCAAGTCTTTAATTTCACAGAGTATACCACTGAGGGCCTTCCCTCCTCATTCCTGCTCTTCTCTGGCCCCAGCTCCAGCATTCCAAAGCGTTTCTTACGACAATGTTAGTATAAAACATCCTTTGGACACAGTAATAATATTCTTTGGTAGTACCTTCCAAGAGGCTTTATGTAACATGATAAACACCTTCTCCACTGAGATTTAAGTCAAGAAAGGTACAAAGAAGGAAATTAAATATAACTCCAGTAAATCAGAGCTCACATAACAAAAGCAGCTATGCAAAGGAAGCTAAAATGAGAAAGATGATTATACATCTAAAAAACGACAGCCACAAAAGGCCAAGATAAAATGAACCTCATTTTTAGCTTTTGCACTTAAGAGTTGCCCTAATTGCAAATTACAGAAATTGCTGCACATATTTAAGCCACAAATTCAATAGGGAAATTGGTCAAGTTGCCCTACTATCTCCAAAAACAAAAGCTAATTCTGATTTCCTTCTGTGGTTAATAAAAGCGAGCTTGTCAATGACCAATAGTACTTACCTCTGCGTACAGTATAAAATAGTCCTCCGTTCCATCTTGCCCAGTGATCACCCCATGGCGCCGGTTAATTCCTGCAATCACTGATCCCTGAAAATCATTTGGGGCTATAACTTCCACAGCCATAATAGGTTCAAGAATACATAATGTTGTGTTTGCCAAGGCTGGGTTAAAAAAAAAAAAGTTTATTAGTCTTTAAATAAACTGACAAACCGGAACTCTTTTCTATCCAGAGGTATGAAAGGGAGATAAATGGCATTCTCCCAAAGGTACACATACAAATGATATGGTTAAAATATTTTATCTAGACTTATTTTTCTAGAAGCAATAACAGTTACTCTTCCAAATGGCAATGCCAATAAGACATTTAGTTTTAAAAGTATTTCCATCACCACAATTTTACCCTTAGACCTCATTAAAATGCAGAGAATAAAATGAAAGGGTCTTTAAACAACATTTGATCAAGTCTTTTACCATCTAAATTATCCAGATGAGCTCTGTATTATTCTCTCGGAAAATCTTCAGGAACAACAATACTAACTTTTAAGGCTTTAACCAAGGTAAACCTTTTCTTTGTTGTTGGTCCCTGACAGATTGTTGTTTCTCACTGAAAAGAAAATAACTTTTACCCCAGGGTGGGAGGGAAACGGGAAGGGACCCCTCCCAGACTCAGAGACAGTCACACAGAGATCAGCCACTCCTTTTCTAGGCTGAACAAGTCAAACCCAACTGACAATCAGAAGACCAAGTTTCTAGTTTCTGCTCTATCTCTAAGAAGTCACATGCCCTTTGGAAAAGCACAGTCTGTCCAGGTCTCAAGTTTCTTCACATGTAAAATAAAGATTCTGGACTTAATTTGGCCCATTTAAGCACTAAAACTCACTGGGTATGTCTGGATTTATCTTTTGTCCACATAACCAGACACTTCTTACTATTACAAATGCTGATTGACGTTTCAATGTTAACAATATGGAGAGACTACAGTCAAACTTTAGGCATTCATACTTAATCTGGAAGGTGTGACAGGGCAGAATACTACTACTTCAGCTTCAGGTTGGTTAATTTTATTTTTTAAAACACAGAAAAGATGAAAAATATTTTGCTTTTAAATAATCGTTTTCCCAGAAGCATTAATTTGTTTCATAACAATTACTTTCATATTCACTAAAGCACTTCTTCCAAAGATACTATCAGCTTCCGTGTAATGATTATGAGAATAGCAATTTAATATACATGCATTTCTTAGAAATACTTTTTAGTTAAAATAATATCCTAACTCACACCTACCCTTGACTCATTAGTCCTAATTAGTGAATTCTGTTCTGAGAGAGAAATAATTGAACTTTGTCGAAATACTGCTGACTCCTGTGATTCACTGGCTAAGCCCTACAGAATTCCACATGGCTATCTCCAACAGACCAATAATTCTAGACTATAAAAACAGCTCTACTTTGGGGTGATGCCTGTGGCTCAAAGGAGTAGAGCACTGGCCCCATATGCCAGAGGTGGCTGGTTCAAATCCAGCCCTGGCCAGCAACTGCAAAACAAAAAAACAGCTCCATTTCTTGGGTTACTGCAACAGCGGAGCTTCCATGGCTCTGAAGAAATTTAATTAATAGGAAAAAGGCTCTCGGAACGAGACATATGAACAGACATATCCAGATTCAGCTACACATTACCTAGTGTTCTCCCTGGGTCAGGACTATGAAGGGGCAGGTTATGCAAACGTCATATTTTGAAGGGAAGGACAGAGTCAGGTGCACAGTGCTCATCACTCAGTTGCTGAAAACTGCCCGTCTAGTTCTCGGTTTGTACTCCTTCACCCTGCTCCCTTCCTTTTAACTCTTTCTTCCTAAATCCACCTCCCGACTCACTTCCAAATGAGGAGAGGGTTAGGGTTAGTCTTCCTCCAACCCCATTACCAGTGACGAGACTCCAGTGCTAACTCGCTCTGCATTTCAACAGCCACATAGCAGCTGAGCCCTAAAAGCAATTTTCTTCCAGTAGATCAATGTGGTCTGTAGCTCCTTGAGGCAAGAAGTGAAAATACTAATATTAGCACCAGACCTTTTAAGCCAAGGCAGTGCATGGAGATGGTAATGTTTACATTTCAGCCCACTAGGAATAACAAAGATGTCACCAGGCCAGGCTCTACAGAAGGTGTGTGAAGACATGGTCCAGGGTCTAGGTCTAAACCTCGGGACTAGGTTTAATTATCAGCTGCACCTTTAACCAGCAAGGAACCCTGAGTCATTCAATTAACTGCTCTGAGCCTCAAATTACTCAGTTATACGGTCACTGTGAAGACAAAGTATGACAACTCACGTACTCAGCATAAAACATCAGCAGTCAGTAAATGCGGTTATAACCACTCTGAGACAAACCAGCGGAGGAGCAGGTGGCAAAGCGCAGTGCAAGTCAAAGGTAACATGGCAGAAAAACACATATGTGCAAGTGTGTTCAAGCTCATTCTCATTTTGTAGAACAGCAATTTAATATACATGCTGGGGAAAGTTCAGATGACCTGTATTTCCACAAAATAAGGAAAGAGAATCCACACTCAAAACCCAGTAGTAATGGGGCAGGAGACCAAAAAAGTGTGCTGCTGAGTTAAATGAGCTCACAATAGGACTCTGCCTGGCCCTTTATTTCTCTTGCAGGGTGACTACAAGTTTGGTGTTTCTGGGGATACCAAGCATGGCACTCTAAAAACTGGTCACAAAGAAAGATGGCAATGATCCCAGCTATAGGGTAAAAATGCCCAAACATTCAATTTTACATTTCAGCTCTACATCATATCATTGATTCATCTCATAATGAGATTTAAAATTTGGCCCAAATTAGTTCCAGTTTTTATTTTTTTAAATGAAGAATAAATGAGATTTTAACTATTTTCCTTCAGATTTTGATACTATGGAACATATATCTATGTAATATTACAATAAGCATATAAGCTTTTATACTGAACTCATTTCCCAACATTTTGGCCCTGAAACTCACACACAGCAGTCAATGGAGATCAACATACAAAAAGTTGACTTTCTTACTGAGTTTGGTAAGGACTTCCTTTCACATGACTTTTACATTTTTGTCTTTTTTTTTTAGGAAGGGAAAACTAGTTTCATATTTTTACTCCAAAACCTCCAAAAAAAAGTTTTATTTTATTTTTAATTGACAAATAATAGTTGTGTATGTTTGTGAGATACAATGTGATGTTTCAAAGATTTTTGTTTTTGTTTTTTTCCACGGTTTTTGGCCAGGGCTGGATTTGAACCCAGCACCTCTGGCATATGGGGTCAGTGCCTTACTCCTTTGAGCCACAAGCGCCGCTCAAGATTTTTGTTTTTCAATCAAGGAGAAATAAGAATCAGATGAAGAAAGAGCAAAGTAATTTATTTTTTTCTTTTTTGAGACTGACTCTCACTTTGTCACCCTCAATAGAGTGACGTGATGTCACAGTTCACAGCAACTTCAAAATCTTATGTTCAAGTGATTCTCTTTGCCTCGGCCTACTGAGTAGCTGCGACTACAGGCACCTACCACAATACCCAGCTATTTTTAGAGACGAGGTCTTGCTCTGGCTCAGGCTGGTCTCAAACCTGTGAACTCAGGCAATCCACTCACCTTGGCCTCCAAAGTTCAAGTAATTTATTTTTCATTCTCGCTCGCTGCTTGTACACACAGGGATGGTTTCAAAAATAAAGACTTTACAATTCAATTACAGTCTAGTGCTTTCTTTTGTACATCTACCAGGCAATTAATCATACTTAACATTTATACTATATTTGTACTATACTACAGCTAAATAATAAAATGCTAAATATTCTACTGCTTAGTTAATATTCATAGATATAATTCATGGATAGATGTGTATATTAAGGGCATATACAGCTATCTTTACTTATATTTAAATATAAGAACAGTTAAAAAAGATGAGGCTCTTTGTTAATTGATAACCATAGCAATTAGCTGGCTTTATGTAACCTTTATCTCCAGGAAAACTACCAATTTCCAGTCAAGAACCAGCACGGAACCACTAATATTTTCTTATTTGTTTTAATAGTTTTTCTGAAAATTATATCAAGTGAGTACAACTTCGTCAGCTTAAGATGAAAGTGGTAAACACTTAGAAGTCTTACTCTGAGTCATGCCCAGTAAAGCCTTGTTTTGTCATGTCATTTTCTTATTTCCTATTAACATAATCTTCAGATTGTGAAAAGATTTCATCACAGATTTCAACTGAATTTTTTTAATGGAAAACTGACAAAAAAGATACAGAGAATTCTCTCTCCCTTTCACAACTGAGAAACTAAAACATAAATTACTAAAGTCTCCAAATGGTTAAAATTATAAGGAATCAGGAACCTAGTCCAGTCACTGCCCCACACCTGATCACAGATGAGAATCCTCAAAACCCTGATCTACAGACTGCTTGGGAAATGTCATGACTAATTGAATTTTCTACTATCCATTTTGAACCTGTTTGATGACAATATCTGTGAATGTTATGTGAATCGTAATTTGATTATAACTTGTGTAAAGACATTTACGGACATTATAAATGAATTTCCACATAAAGGATATGTTAGAGATAACAAAGAATGAATTTTCTGGCTGTAGGAAACACTTTGAAGAGCCTTTGTTGAAAAACCGTGATGTCAAATTGCTATGTTATCATTGGCTTTTTTTCTCTTAAAAGCAAAGAATCAAATATGCTTGCAACTGCTTAGGGTTCTACTTCATTAGACTTTAAAAAAACAATGATTCTACATCAATAAGGTTGACAATTTTAGGAGTTTAGCAAGAAGTCTATCTTGTGAATAAAGGTTTACTAAATTCTTCCAAAGTACTTTGTTATTCTCAAAATGTCCAAAAACTTACAATGTCATACATGAAAAAATTACTTACAAATTTATGGATTTCTTGACATTTGAGTAAAGTCACTAAAAACAGCATTACTGTAGTTAACATATCTTTAAAATATTTCTTAGAATTCTGGACTTTCCTCTCTATTAAAAACAAACTTACAAAACATAAATTTAAACATATAAAAAGAGATAAATTAGGAGTACATGGTAGGCTTTTAATTTTTCAAGAAAAAGAACATAATAATCTACTCTCACTTTAGTTCTATAAATATTTGTTCACTAGCTACAATATTGTCTGATGTGAGGTATAGTGCTCGGGTGAAGGGTAAAAATAGCCTTCTCGGGCTCTCCTGGTCTGTCAGGGCACACGGACACCGTGAGGTGACAGGGACGGTGAACACAGGAGCGAAAGGCAGGGAACCAGAGGGCGCTGACGGGGAGGTGGTGTGGCCAAACGGGATGGCAGCCAGAGGACATACTGTAACAGTAATAAGATCAGGTAACCACAAGCCTCCCAACATACTGTAACCACAAGTGTCACGCACATAAAAAGAAACAGAAACAACACAGAGCACATTATACATCACAACATTGTATTACCTACCCTGCCCCCACAGCACAGATGGGACACATCCACTAACCACACAAGATGAAAAACTGCCCTGCCAAAGGCCAGTAGAGAGGAGACAACATCCCCACTGATCAAGAAACAAGGGGAAAGCCACAACTTCACCAAAGAAGAGGGGCAAGAAACAGCTGTGCCACAGAAACCTCGGGGCCAGGATGGGATGTGCTCCTGCTCTCTCCCTCACAGCGCACCTTAGCCAATCAACTCTGCTGGCGACAGGTTCACCAAAGAAGAGAGGCAAGAAACAGGTATGCCACAGAAACCTCGGGGCCAGGCTGTGCTGGGATGTGCGCCTGCTCTCTCCCTCACAGCACGCCTTAGCCAATCAACTCTGCTGGGGACATGGTCGCTCTCGCTCACCTTCACTCTGGCAAGTAGGAATGAGGACTCAGGGTGCAGCTGGTCGTGCTGAAACACAGCCTACCTTGTTTAACAGCACCTTCTCCTGCTCGGATGAAGGAGATTTCATTGGAATCAACCATGTGGTGCGCTCCATCCTGCAGGACAAACCGGAGCCCAGACAGCTTGTGACCGGAAAGAGGGCCCTTCTCACAGGCACCTAAAAACCCCTGTGAAGGCACAACACAACTTCTGCAGTGAGTGGGTTTTACTTAGAGATGCACTCTCAACAAAGCCGAAACATTTTTTGTTCAATACTGTAACATTTTTATGAATGCTATTTCACCCCCTAAAAAGAATTTTTTTTTTCAGTTTTTACAGTTTTTGGCCGGGGCTAGGTTTAAACTCGCGCTTCCTTTGAGCCACAGGCGCCGCCCCCCAAAGAATTCTTTTAAATGTCTTAACACAGTAACTAAGAAAATGCCGGCTCAGCACCTGTGGCTCAACAGGCTAAGGCACCAGCCACGTACACCTGAGCTGGAGGGTTCAAATCCAGCCCGGGCCCGCCAAACAACAATGACGGCTGCAACCAAAAAATGGCCGGGCGTTGTGGTGGGCGCCTGGAGTCCCAGCTACTAGGGAGGCGGAGGCAGGAGACTCGCTTGAGCCCAGGAGTTGGAAGTTGTTGTGAGCTGTGATGCCACGGCACTCTCTACAGGGTGACAGCTTGAGGCTCTGGCTCAAAAAAAAAGAAAGAAGGAAAGAAAGAAAATGCTGTGAAGGCTATGTTAACTAGTTTGATGAAAATATTTCAAATTGTATATAAAAACAGCACATTATACTCCACAACTGCATTGATGTACACAGCTATGATTTAATAAAAAAAAAAAAAAGAATTCTTTTTAAAAAGTTTAATGTCTTTCATTATTGTGGCATCTAGACAAGCAATCTCTCAGAAAAGCAGACGACTTGAAGCTAATTTGAAAGCACCACTAAGAATGCTAACTCTACCTTCTCACAACCTCACCCTCAGGAACTGTCCAACATTCAGGCAGCATGATCTTAATTTTAGAAACTGAAAACAGAGCAAAACTAAGGAACTTCCTAAAAGAAAATCCCATCAAAACTGGTTTTCAGCAGCTGCACCTTGGGACCTACCACATACCTGAACTGGCTTGTCTCATTGGCAGGTCGCCACATCATGGCTTTGGTGTTATGTATTGTCAGTAAGAACTAGAATTAAATAGTAATTTTCATTTCTCTAAAAATCATTTTTTTATAAAATATTTTCATGAGGTATAACTGATATATAATAAACTATACATATTTAAAGAGTGCAATTCAGTAAAGTTTATAATGCTTTTTAATTCAGTCACTTAACAAATATTTTATGGAGCTCCTATAATTCACGTTAATGTTTCCTGGCAACACAGTAAATGGTTGCATAGAAAGTACAATATATTTCTTTACATTTCAAAACTGTAAATTATGTATGCTGAAAACTATCTAAGGCAGGGGTCCTCAAACCACGGCCCGCGGGTCACATGTGGCGATGTGAATTGTATTTGCTCCCGTTTCGCTTTTTACTTCAAAATAAGATATGTGCAGTGTGCATAGGAATTTGTTCATAGTTTTTTTTAAAAAACTATAGTCTGGCCCTCTAACAGTCTGAGGGACAGTGAATTGGCCCTCTGTTTAAAAAGTTTGAGGACGCCTAATCTAAGGTCTCCTTCACCTATGTTAATCTTGTGGGACATAACATATTTAAAAGTGTGTGAATGGTGAAATTATTGTCTTCTTTGAAATAAGAGTATAATGAATGGAATGCATTAACCACAAAAAACACTATTTATTACCACTGAAACCCAAATTATAACCTGATAACAGGGATTTTAAGTTAAAAGATTAAAAAAAAAAATCTAGATGAATAAACTAAAGATTTATAACACCTTAAAGCAAATGACCTAGAAAGCAAACAAAGCAATTAGAATTCTCCAGGCAATGTGATACAAGTCTTATTTGACCCTCGCTGCTGTGAGGCCTACGCATGAAGACTGGTTCTGAACACTGAGTTGCCAAAGAGCACGCTGATCAGCAACAGAGAAGCCAGCAGCACCGGGTGTTGGGAATGAGCACTCTACCTCAACAGTACACAACAAACTTCCATGAATCCATGAGGACTGCTACAAATTTTAATTGCAGATTATAACCAAGGCAGTAGATTCAATTTATCAAGAGAAATAAGACAATGATTAAGAAACAGAAGGCTTTCCCGTCACTGTCCTGGCATGTATTTATGGCTCTTGCACTTAATGACGTGGAGATTCTAAATCAAGATGGAAAGCTTAACATTCAGATCAAGAAGCAGGACTGTTAACTAAAATGAACCATGACAGACACTGTGAATGGAAGGTAAGGTGTAATCAGACACCTAATAAACTGTCTTTAATAAATAAAAATGCAAAAAAGCTTTTGTAAAATTTACCTTTTCTACAGCAGGCACAAACTGCTTTGGAACGTTTGACCCAAATGTTTCATCTGCAAACTCCAACTTGGTGTAGTTCTCTGGGTCCAGAGGCTCCAGCACACCTATCACTTTTCCAAACTGGCCTGCACCGCCTGATTGTTTTTTATGCGTAAACTCAAATCTGAAATTGATTTAGGAGAGGGGGAAAAAAACAACAAAAGCATATGTAATCACCATACTTAAATAACTCCTGTTAATTTAAAAGAAAAAACTCACATTTAGTCATCTTTATATTTTCCTTCGAATATGTTCTTGCGATAAAATTTAATGTGGAATTTATTTTTAAAAGAGTCATCTCTTTTCTGTTCTTATCTGGGGACAGGGGTAGGGTACACCACCAAAGGAATCTATTTTTTTTTTCATTCTTCTAATTCTGAAAACAGTTACTCAAAAATAGGAGTTTTGATGGCTATAGGTAATTTTATTCAGACAGCTCCTATTTGATTATTTGATTATTATTATTATTATCATTATTATTAGAGACAGATTCTCACTCTGTTGCCGTAGCATCATCATAGCTCATAGCAACCTCAGACTCTTGGGTTCAAGAGGTTTTCTTGCTCAGCCTCCCAAGTAACTGGGACGATAGGCACCCACCACAATGCTCAGCTAGTTTTTCTATTTTTGGTAGAGACAGGGTCTCAATCTTGCTCAGACTTGTCTCAAATACCTGAACTCAAGCAATCCTCCCTTCCAAAGGGCTGGGATTACAGATGTGAACCACCATGCTCAGCCTACTTATGTATTTTTGAGACAGGATCTTACTTGGATGCCTGAGCTAGAGTTCAGCATAGCTCACAGCAAATTTATCCTATCCTCCTGCCTCAATCTCTTAAGTACTTGAGACTACGAGCATGTGTACCACCATGCCCCACTAATTTTTCTATTTTTTTTGTAGAAGGAGGGCCTTGCTCTTGCTCAGGCTGGTCTAGAACTCCTGACCTCATGCAATCATTCCACCTCGGCCTCCTAGAGCGCTAGGATTACAGGCATGAGCCTCTGTGCCCAGCTGATGCAAGCATTACAGACTCTGGCAATACAAGAAAAGGGAGTTGCAGGTGAACAAGTAACACCTGAAAATAATTAATGGCAAAGTGATAGTGACTAACATAAGTAAGTCATTCAAAAAGAAATTCAGACCCAGGTCACTGTATTCAAACCACTAATGGCAACATGAGTAGTACTGAATAAGCACTCTACAGACATATTCAACATATGTAAATATAGGCTACTATTTCATTGGAAAAACATCACATGAGTATTTACTATTTGCAAGACATTTCTTCCTTTAAGTTGAAATCTTCCGCAAGACCATAACATGTGAAGCTGTTGCTTTCAAATTATTTGCAGATAACTGCAGGGAAACAGACATTAATGATTCATGTTCCTGCATACAGGTCTGTAAGTGGTGAGAAGTAAATTATCAATATTGGTATGAGATGCCAGCTAGAACAGGCAGGTTTTCTAAAGAGCCTAAGTGTGAATGTGCCTGATGAACTGCTTTTAAGTAATCTTCCAATGGTCCAGAACTTTAAGATGGACTGGGGGAAACATGTAAAAGGTAGATTTTCCTGGGAGGGGTAAAAACAGTTATCAGAACTAAAAGAAGGAAAGACGAGGGGACAAAATTGCCAAATCATCACAAAATTACTGAAGGGGACTCCCCCAACTGTAGGACACTAACATATTCTCCGTGTGCCCAGAGTTCTCCAGGAGACATCTTACATTCTATTTCAATTTGACAATAATATAACATCTATACAAACATACCTTAGACCTGTGCTCTCCATGCAGTAATCACTAACCATGGCTCTTTAAATTAATTAAAATAAAATACAATTACAAATTCAGTTCCTCAGCTGTGTAACACTAGTTGTGTTCCAAGCAAGTACCACACGTGAAGAGTGGCTTCTATACCAGACAGCACAGTCATGGAATACTTCCCTCTCTGTAGCAAGCTTCACCAGACAGCAGTGCTCTAGAGGACCAATTCACAAACGTCATTCCCTAGTTTCAGGGACCATGTCTGAATTTTATAATGGAGAAGTTGCCATATAACAGAACACTTACGTACCCGGCTTTTGGTAAGCACTTTATATGGATCATTCTTACTTGTTTTGTTTTAAGCACAAATCCATGTAGTAGGTACTATTTTTAATTAATTAAAAATGTTTAACTAAAAACGATAAAAATTTAATCTGCAAATAAGGAATTCACTTCAAAAGCTGTTAGAAGGTCGCTGCAACAAGATACATTTTGCAGTAGTTTAGACAAAGAAGAAGTGGGAGAACCCTCTTAGCAGGCAACTAAACTGGCTGAAGGTGAAAGGATGCCCATGTACATAGCCTGTGGTCAGACCACTGCCATCTTGTGAGAAGGAATTTTGTTTTGGTTAAGCATTTGTCTGTCACATTAAAATTAATATTATTTAGAATTGTGTAGTTTTCTTGTTTACCTCTAATTTGGACATTTGCTTTTGGACTTCATATCCAAGCAAAGTTGCAAGTTGAAGGTATTCTTACTTGATGTTATGTTATATAATTATGTAAATTATAATTTACATGATTTTGGAGACCCATAATAATTTGTTGTCCAGGTTTTCTTGCTCCATTTACAGAGAACAGGCAGAGTAGATTGAGTATAATAATTAAGGGCCCTAGGATTTTAAGAATGGTAAATGAACACTGGTTTCAATATAGCTAAAGCCATCAGCCCCATTCACACCTAATAAGAGTGAGCCTATTCTTTGACGTTCTGAAGCCAGGCACTGACTTCTCTCTAGCTATGAAAGTCCTAAACGGAATCTTTTTCTAATATAAGGCTATGTTATCTACACTAAAAGTTGTTCTTTAGCGTAGCTACCTTCATCAGTTATTTAGATAGATCTTCTGGACAACATGCTGCAGCTTCTCCATCAGCGCTTGCTGCTTCACCTTGCACTCGCACGTTATGAAGATGACTCTTCTTAAACCTCGTGAACCTACTGCTGCTACCTTGAAGCTTTTCTTCTGCAGCTCCCCCAGCTCTCTGATCCTCAGTAGAATTGAAGAGAGTTAGAGCCTTGTACCAGATTGGCTTAAGGGAATGCTGTGGTTGGATTTTCTATTCAGACCATACAAACTTTTTTCATAACAGTAATAAGGCTATTTTGTTTTCTTATCATTTGTATATTTACTGTAGTACTTTTAATTTCATTCAAATACT
Source organism: Arctocebus calabarensis (assembly GCA_963573935.1). Classification (NCBI taxonomy): domain Eukaryota; kingdom Metazoa; phylum Chordata; class Mammalia; order Primates; family Lorisidae; genus Arctocebus; species Arctocebus calabarensis. Next base: position 27,246 of record CAUYON010103431.1, read on the forward strand.
TTCACTTTGCATTCATAGCTTGGCTATTGGTGTAAAAGGCCTAGTTTTCAGCTTATCTCAGCTTTCAACATGCCTTCTTCATTAAGCATAATTAATATCCAGCCTTTGGCTTAAAGTGAAAGACATACAAATCTTCTTTACCTTGAACACTTAGAGGCCACTGCAAGGTTATCAACTGGCCTAATTTCAATTCTTTTGCGTCTCACAGACAAAGTATGTCCAAGGAGAGGAAAAGAGAATGGGAACCACCAGTAGGTGGAGCAGTCAGAACACATACAATACAGGTATTTACAAATGAAGTTCATTATCTTATATGAGGTCCATAGCAAAACAACCACAGTAGTAACATCAAGGATCACTGACCAGCCTGGTATGGTGGTGCACACCTGTAACCCTACCACTTTAGAAGACCAAGGCAGGAGTATCCGTTGAGGCCAGGAGTTTGAGACCAGCTTGGGCAACAAAGGCAAGACCCTATCTCTACAAAAAGTAAAAAAAATTACCTGTGCATGGTAGCATGCACCTGTAGTCCCAGTCTGAGGAGGCTGAAGCAGGAGGATTGCTTAAGCCCAAAACTCTGAGGTTGCAGTGAGCTATGATAACACCACTGCACTTTAGCATGGGCAACAGGTCAAGACCCTGTCTCAAAAAAAAAATGAATAAATAAATAAATGATCACAGACTACCATAAAGATAAAATAATAAAGTTTTGAAATACTGTATTGTATTCTGAGAATTACCAAGTGTGACACAAAGTGAGCACGCGTTGCTGGAAAAATGGAGCTGATGGAGCTGCTCTATAAGGGTTACCACAAACCTTCAATTTGTAAAACATGTGCTATTCCCACAGTCCAATAAAGCAGAATAAAATGCAGTATGCTGTATTTGTTTAAAAATACATAGTATGTAACTATGCAAATGGACAGCATTAAAGTTTTTAATTTAAAATTGTATATTTAATAAATTGATAATTAACTTTCTCAGTATATTAAATAAGCTAGTGTATCTATTACGTTAAAATTACTATTTTAACATACTAATAGTTTCCTTAAGTAAAAGTTAATATTCACTAGCCTGTATGTATACATATATTCATGTTTTTCTATAGTTTTTATACCACCTATATTCTTATTTTTATTAATCATCACTATTAACCCAAGCAATAAATTTCTGCTTTCTCCAAAGAGAAAACTAGAAGCAAAAAATGAAGAAATTTCTAGCTAAAATTTTGGGTACAAATTTTACATTATCTCTATTTTTAGGGTGGCAAAATAACACATATGTAATATCTACAGCATTCGTTCACTGTCTTTATTCACAGTCATATTATAATGTATAAAAATAAAAGTGAACAGAAACTACCTTTAGTTACCATAGCTCTGCATCACTTATTTCTTAGAAATTGTTAAGTATCCAAGAACAAATTTAACATTATGTCAGGTCTCGAACAGTTAACTGAGTATCTGAAAAATTACAATTTTAGTTAACACATTTGGTCCTTATAATTAGTAATGGCATAAAAAAATCCATAAGATCCAAACTCTTTTAAAGAACACATGTATTAGGCGGTGCCTGTGGCTCAGTGGGTAGGGTGCCAGCCTCATATACCAAGTGTGGCAGGTTCAAACCTGGCCCCAGCCAAACTGCAACAAAAAAATAGCCAGGCATGTGGTGGGCACCTGTAGTCCCAGCTACTCGGGAGGCTGAAGAAAGAGAATCGCCTAAAACCAAGAGCTGGAGGTTGCTGTGAACTGTGATACCACAGTACTCTACCAAAGGAGACAAAGTAAGACTCTGTCTCTGAAAAAAAAGAAACCAAAAACCTGTATTACAATTTTTTAGTTAAACACCATTTTATATTTTGTAATCTTAAACAACTGGAGGATAACTTATTTAACCCATAAATTAAATAAGAAATTTCATAAGTTTAAATCATAAAAAGTTCAACCTCAGTTTTATATAGAGTATTTTATCAGTGTTAATCTTATATAATAAAACCTGTAAAAAGATAAATAATTGACTTAAAAAATATTAATTCATTATAGTTTGCTCCAATTCATCTATGTATCAGAACTATTTCATAAACCTTTTTATAAAATATAATTTGTAAACTTGATTAATAATCATTCAATCATATTTAAAAGCTCTGTTTTTATCTTGAAAATTTGTTTCTTATATCCACAATAATAAAGGCTATTATTTAAATTCATTTGTCTACATTGTTTAAAGCTAAGGAAGCATAAATGGTTAATGACTTTTTTCTATTAGACATTTTTGCTTGTTTATTTGCACTAAATATTCTTGGATTGCACATGTGACAAAGTACCTTATTCTGATGAATTAGCCTTTAAAATGTTTCAGGTGGAAGAAAAAGATAGGGAGAAAAACAGGAAAAAAGATGAGCTAGAGACAGCTCTAGACAAATATGAAATTACCACTGCAAAAGGCTAATTTATACTTCTTCAAGAAGAGATGAGAAAGTTTAAATATAAGCCATAAGCTATGCAGTTACAAAGCCCTGAAGTATAGCAATAAAAGATGGGCAGTCTTCTACATTGAGCAAAGTGATCTCTCTCTCTCTCTCTCTTTTTTTTTTTGAGACAGAATCTCAAGCTGTCGCCCTGGGTAGAGTGCCCCGTAGTGTCACAGCTCACAACAACCTGCAACTCTTGGGCTTAAGTGATTCTCTTGCCTCCGCCTCCCAAGTAGCTGGGACTACAGGTGCCTGCCACAACGCCCAGCTATTTTTGTTTCAGCTGGCCCAGGCTGGGTTCAAACCCGCCAGCCTCAGTGTATGTGTCCGGCGCCCTACCCACTGAGCTATGGGTGCTGCTTAATCAACCCAGTGGCCAAAATACTGAGTGTGGGTCTAGGGCGTGAAAGGAGAGAGTAGCAGGAGGGAAAGGTACGCAGAGTGCCTCCTGGAGTTGCCACTGCTTTTGAATTTTGCTGTTCTTCTGAAGTGCCTCTCAAATGAACTGTCTTCTTCATATCAGAGTTCCCCAAAGTTCACCAACTCCTTGCTAAAGGTACTCTAGAAGATAGTACAAGTTTATTATCTGACAAACCCATAAAAAATTGGCGGATGTTCTGTCACAAGTAAGAACACTGTTAGGAGTGTGTCAGAGTTTAACCCTATGGCTAAACCACCCCCACGCTGACCTAAAGAGCATGAACAAGCCGTGCCGTGTGAGAGGGAGGTCTTTCCCGAAGGAAACTCATCATACACAGACAAGACGGAGGAAAGTTTTCACTGACAAACAGTACGAGATGAGACAAGCAAAGGGAAGGCAGGAAGCAGTGCTTAAAGCCAAAGACTCCAGGGAATACCCAAGTATGACCAGAAGTCCTACAGTGCAGGAGATAATAATAAGCAGAATGCTGGGGCAAAAGTCCATAATCCAGATTTACTGCAAAATCCACATACTTGGGAACATAGGGGCCTGAGGAAGTCTCACACATGTGCACTAGTACTAGACTGAAGAGCCCAATCCAGGCCGCGAAGGCCACCCCCAGTAGACTCTTGCAGTTTTCCCAGGCCAACCAACCTAAGACTGACAAGGAGGCCCACTGTGAGGGGGGAGGGAGACCACACAGAGGTGGTGCTTTGTAAGATGGTTTTTAAGTATTAATCCTTAAAGTAGAACGTTCACAGTGATTCAAGTTGGAAGCATGGTGTTCTATCAAACTCTCATCTTTCTAAGATCAGCAGAAGGAAAAGAGGGGTGCAGGTTCCCTTCCTACTCCTGATCCAAATTACCTAACTCCCCAAATCAGTACTGTAGTTTGTAGTCCCTCACACTGATCAGTGCAGGAATCTGGGGATGGGCGATCCTGTTCCTGTACTCTGAAGGAAAGGTCCAGAAGGAATCCAACACCACCTGGAACACCTGTCAAGGACCGCCGGGGGTGTGAGCCCGCGGAGCTCCAGCATGCACGTGGAGCAACCGCCAGCCTTCGGGAAGACTCCAAGTCCTGCAATGGCCTGAAGGCTCCTGTGCTTCTGCGGAGGGTTACTGAAAGGCAAGGCAAGTCCCCGTGCCGCGGCCCTCCCCACCGCCCCTCCGGTAGGACGCGGCCTGGAGGGGCGAGGCGCGGGCGGGGCGCCGGGTGGGACGCAGGAGCCGAGCCGGCCGCAGCTTCCGGAGGCGGGAGGAGGAGGATTGCAGGAGGAGGGCGGGGAGGGAAGGCGGGAGGAGGAGGATCAGACGAGGAGGGCAGGGAGGGAAGGGCTCGCCATTCCGCCCGCGCCCAGCCACAGCCAGCGTGCCACGGTCCCCGGCAGCGGGCTCCCGTACCACTCGTCCGCTACGCCGGAGCGGCCCCAGGTCACTCCCCGCTCACTCGGAATGGAAATCCCGCCAACCCACTACCCAGCCTCCAGGGCGGCCTCGGTGGCGGAGAACTGCCTCAACTACCAGCAAGGGACCCCCCACAAGCTGTTCCTGGTGCAGACGGTGCAGCAAGCGAGCATGGAGGTGAGTCCAGGGCCGCTGGCCCCTGTCCGCCGCGCGCCACGCGCTCTCCCCACCCCCATGGGGGGACGACTGCCTGCGCGTGTGGTCCAGAGAAGTTAACATTCTAGTCTCTGCTCCATCTGAAGGCAGAGACAAGGGGAGTTTTGCTCACCCTGTTGCAAGGAAACGGGAAACGCTCTAAGTAGGGACGGAGCACGCTTTCCCCTTCCCCGGGGAAACCTGTGGGAACCGTTCAAAAGAATTCGCTACTTCAATCTGGACCGACGAGCTCTCGTCTCCCAAACACTCTATTGCCTAATTTTAAGACCAATTCTTACCAGAAGCTTAGACTCAAAAGAAGGGGGAAATACACAGGGAGAAGCTGACAAAGTCACACAATAAAAGCATTGTGGGCTGATGCTGGGCTGTCGCCAACCAAGCGCCGCCACCACATGAATGTTTTTAATGATGGGCTCCTTTGAATTTAAGGTCTAAGGCCTCAGCAATCGCAACTACATTTGTTTCCACTTTACTAAAGTCTTCTGGATTTGAGATTGTTCCATATTTATCTGACATAATTTCAACCGCTAAGTCTTTAAGGGCTGACAGGGAATAAATCTAATTTTAAAACTGCACCAGGTAACGTAATTATTTGTATCTTGATTTAAAAGTGAAAATTTTGTCTTACTCTTATAAAATTTGATAAGGCATCATTTTGCAGGTCCACTACTATACAAGTAAAAACAATACTTACGTCTCTTAACTGGTTTGCAGTGATCTGTCTCAAAATGGAATTCACACGAAACATTGGACTTTATGAAAAATCTTTTCAGAGGTGTAGCCTATTTATCATCTTTAGAATTAAAGTTGTTTCAAAATTTTTTATGTAGAGTTTAGGATCACTGATCCAGAAGTAGCAATCTGTTGATGATTGAAAGTTATGCCCATTTTATTGGTATGTGTTTATCCCACCCTTTTGTTCTCATCCAAAGTAAACGTCATAGAGGACTTGATAAATTCTATGCTATTTGTGTGAGGACATGCCTTTGTCAAAATCTAAGGCTTTCATTATTTTCTCCTACCAGAGAATGGAGTCTTCTAACAATGCAAATTATAACCTATTATTATAACATTTTCTTCTCTCTCCCATATTTTCTTAATTTTAGGATATTCCAGGAAGAGGGCACAAGTATCACCTTAAATTTTCCGTGGAAGAAATTATCCAAAAAGTACGTAAAATATCCTTTATTATTAAGTAAAACTTGATTCTAAATATTCCAGGTCATCTTTGCTAATTAATCCATAGGATTAGTTTTGCATTTTTTTTTTAAGCTATTATGAAATCTCTGCTTCTAAAGAATACTGACCATATGGCCAAAGCTAACAAGGGGCAGTTTTTACTCTTTGTGTATTCCAAGATATGTGAGTGATTTCTATTGAACTATACAGACACACTATATACTTTAGTTCAAATAAAGTCCCTTAAAAAATTACATACTCAGTAGGCACTCTGAATTTATGCCTAATATAAACAAGTAATTTACTCTCCAATCCCGATCATTTTCTTATGCCTGCCTCTCTTATTCTGCTTATCATTGGGTCTTTAAAAAAAGAAAATACTTTTAGATATTTATGAGCAATAAAATAGCCAACTGATACCAACTGTCAGATAAGGATCTTTCCCGTAATAAGACAGGGAAATTTAAAAGTATTATACACTTGTCAAATTATTAATGAGATAAACCTAAAGGGAAGGAACTGAAATTTGTACCATGACCATCCTGCATTTTAAAAGCTTGCCCTTTTGCTGAGCATAATTCAGAAAAGAAATAGGTTCTCATAAGGAGATTCATTAAAAGGCAAGCAAGCTGCTAGATAGCCATCTTTACAAAGCATAACCTAATGCTAGCTGTATCTATGTAAGAAAAAAATTTCTGTTATTTCAGGAGCAGGGAATGAAAATAATGGGAAAACTTAAAAAGTAACCAGAGACTTGAGTTGGTATAAAAGTCAGACTAAAATTTGGCCTTATAAATGGATACCCCATTAATAACGAAATGTATTCAAAATTTAAGATTACAATTTATAAGATCATGAGAGCTTGTATGGTAAGTTATCTATTTTAGAGTACTCATATGATACCTATAAAAAATTAATAAGCTGGGCCCAACTAGATACCTCTGAAAATAGGCACTTTAAAGTCAAGTCTAAAACAATACACTAGCAGCCAGTGCTTTAAATCATACCTCAAAGAATAATAATTAATAATGGATGGATTTCTACATGTAATGACCTTTCGCAAACTGTTTCAAAACAGCAAGTTACAGTGAACTGCACTGCTGACGTACTTTACCCTCCAATGGGCCAAGAAACCGCACCAGAAGTCACCTTCACATTGGAAGGAGATATTAGCAAGAACCCTGATGAAGAAGACAACACATTTTATCAAAGACTCAAATCCATGAAGGAACCGCTAAAAGCCCAAAATATTCCAGGTATAAAAATATGGCATGGCAAAATTTTTTTTTAACTTTAAAATTAATCTTATTTATTTATGCTCAAAACTATTAGATGCTAGCTATGTTGGAAATACGCAATATACTGGCTTTTGCAAAAATATTCATTTCCAGTCTAATCCAACAAAAATGAGGCCTCAGAACTTCATAGATCCATGGCTTAAATTATTTTCTACACACGTCTGAAGGAAACTAATAAATGATTTAGAATTACGATTTTTTAAATGCTAATACTATATAAATAATTTATCATATAAATGTCTTCCCTCCCAGACAGTTTTGGAAATATATCTCCAGAAATGAAGCCAATTCGACACTTAGCCTGGGTTGCCTGTGGTTATATAATATGGCAGAATTCTACTGAAAACACATGGTATAAAATGGTAAAAATTCAAACTGTCAAGCAAGTGGTAAGTAATTTCCATAAAAATACTTTATTAATGGGGCTAATATTTATTAAAAATGTTAAAATTCATAATTTGTAATATTACACCTGTAGTCATTTTATACTTAAAACAGTGAATCTGGTATTTTTTTTTTTTTAAGTGAGACAGAGTCTACCCTGGGTAGAGTGCCCTGGAGTCATAGCTCACAGCAACCTCAAACTCTTGGGCTCAAGCGCTTCTCTTGTCTCAGGGACTACAGGCGCCCACCACAATGTTTGGCTATTTTTTGTTTTTAGAGGTGGGGGTCTCACTCTGGCTCAGGCTGGTCTCAAACTCTTGAGCTCAGGTGATCCACCTGCCTCTGCCTCCCAGAATGTTAGGATTACAGGCGTGAGCCACTGTGCCTGGCGGAATCTAGTATCTCAAAGGTGAGGTCAATTACAATCAGGATTAGAGAAAGTTGAGTGTTGTAGGAAGAGCTCAAAAAAATAGCAACTGGTCCAAAAAGTTGCTTGGTTTGGCTAAGAGATGCAAACCACAGGCCTCCTTTGCCTCAAACTTGCCTTCCTAAAACTGTGCTGCATTAGTGTGTATTCCCTGAGCGCATACTGACAAGAAAACATCACAATAGCAAGGCAAAGCCAAGGATTCCAGCTTTCTGTTAACAAGTAGTATTTAGACTGCACTTTCAAAAAGCACCATAATAATGATAGTTGTTAGTTGAGTCAGATTTAACTGTGATGCTTCACTCAAACCATTTTCTAGAGGAAGAAGATTTGGAAAAGTTTTGTTAGTTGAGTCAAGACAGAATCCCAGGTATACTATACATCTGTAGTCTGGGTTCTACATCCATGGGTTCAACCAACCTTGGATTGAAAATATTTGAGGAAAAAAAATGGATGGTTGCATCTGGACTGAACACATGTATGGGCTTTTTCTTCTTGTCATTATTCCCTTAAAATAGCACAACAACTAATTTCAGAGCATTTACTTTGTATTAGGTATTATAAGCTAGAGATGACTGAAAGTATATGAGAAGATCTGAGTGGCTTATATACAAATACTACACCATTTTATGTAAAGGACTTGAGTGTCCATGGATACCAAGAGACTACTAGTAATGCCTTTCCTTATATTTAATCTGCTATATGAAGGTCATCAGAGTCACTTTTTTTATGGCAGTCACAAGTGAAGCTACTTTCAAGAGAGCAAAGTTTTGAGATATCATCTAGCATCCGGTTTTTGTGCTCAATTTAATATAGATTATTTCCTTCAGCAACCTAATTTTTGTGTTCAAATTGCTATCATTATACCATACTGAAACTATCTCTGCTTCCTTCCTCTACTGACATGGTGGTGCCACAGCTACTTAAGAGACAATGGCTTTCTCTCTTTTTTTTTTTTCTTTTTGTAAGGCTCACTGCATTGTCTCTGAAATAGTTCCACTATTCACTCCTTAGCTTGCTGTATAAAGTTTCCTTTTATAACCCATTTAGTCATAATTTACACTCTTGTATGTCACTTGCTGCCAGCTTTGCTTTCTTAAGTCTGATGTGATGACTATTTAGAAGTGTATTTTTCTAGCCCTTAAAGAGATAAGAATAAAAACCTTTGATTTTAAGCTTTTTTTTTTTTTTTTTTTTTTTGAGACAGATTCTCACTTTGTGGCCCTCGGTAAAGTGCGTGACATCATAGCTGACAGCAACCTCAAACTCTTGGGTTCAAGTGATCCTCTTGCTCAGCTTCCCTAGTAGCTAGGACTACAGGTGCCTGCCACAACACCCATCTCATTTTAGCTTTATAAAGAGGTTAAACAGAAGAAAAAAATTAAGCTAGTATCTAATGGAAATTAAGAAAAACAAATTGTAAAGAAACCACAACAAACAGTTTCAGTTAGTTCCATGAGCAAAAAGGATTTTCCAATTGATTTGTTTCAGCTTGCTGGTAACAACTGGAGCACCTTTTCTCCATAGGCTTTTGTAACCACTTATTAGATACCTGTGGGCACTGGAGGGCAAAATACCCAATTACAGTACTCAAGAACTCTACATAAATATAACAATATTTTGAGAAACAGAGCAATATAATACGTATTCATAGACATCAACTTTGGTTACAACATTCCTCAAAGGGATTAAAGTCCTCAAATAATTGGAGGTCAGAAAAATCATATGATTTTTTAAGTCATGTTTTTAGCAAAATATGCATAAGATAGTGGTAATAGTTTCACGAAAAGAAACTCCTGTAACCCTTCAACAAATTGAAATTTTTAAAGTATTCATGAAATTCTCAACAGAAAGATAATAACCACAACTTCTTTAGGTCACATATACATATTAAATATCTTAATCTATTAAGATCCAACATGCAGGCTCAGCGCCTATGGCTCAAGCAGCTAAGGCACCAGCCACGTACACCTGAGCTGGCGGGTTCAAATCCAGCCCGGGCTCGCCAAACAACAATGAGGGCTGCAACCAAAAAATGGCCGGGCGTTGTGGCGGGCGCCTGGAGTCCCAGCTACTTGGGAGGCAGAGGCAGGAGACTCGCTTGAGCCCAGGAATTGGAGGTTGCTGTGAGCTGTAATGCCACTGCACTCTATCCAGAGTGACAGCTTGAGGTTCTGTCTCAAAAAACAAACCAAAAAAAAGATCCAACATGCAAGAAACCTTTACTGATTTTTCCTATTATCTTGAAGGACATTCTTTGTTGATACAGTCAAAGATAGAGTTGTTCAAAATACTAAAAAGAGAAAATAGTATGCTTTTATTTGACCCTGGGTCCACATTTATGATCACTGTTACCTAAGGGCCATAGGAACTTGCACTGCCTCCATTGATTATAAGCCTCAGCAAGTCCTGAGTGAGCAACATGTCTCTAATGATGATGGCTTTAAACTATGGGCATGTAGCATTTCTGTATAGCTGATGGCAGAAACACGTTTTATTCCCAAAGCAAAAAACAGTATAGATCAAAACTTTTTTTTTTTTTTTTTTGCAGTTTTTGACTGGGGCTGGCTTTGAACCATCACCTCCGGCATATGGGGCTGGCACCCTACTCCTTTCAGCCACAGGCGCCACCCTAGATTGAAACTTTTAATTATAAAATCAGATAATTAATTCATTACATTTTACTATTTTCAGTTTTCTAAAAGAGAATTTCTATTATAAAAATGGTTTCTTCCAGTGTAAATGCACATTCATTGTTCTAGTTTACCCCTTAAATGATGCTTTTTTGGACAACAAAAACATTAAAGGTTCTGAGATAAGAAACTACACACTGTAATGCTTGTAAACTAAACTAAACAAGTAAAACAAAAAACTAAAAACAAGTAAACAATTTTTGGAGTAATATAAAATCACGATTATTAAAATGTAACTTGAAAGAACACTTTGATAAGATTAGTTTTTCTGTGAGGTTGAACTGAAAAAAATTATGAAATTTAGTTTTTATTTTTACCTAAATGAAATTATAATAATCATTTACTGATCAAAGCTGAGTTTTAAAACTAAAATGACATTTTTACCAATGATATTAAGTGTTAAACACCAGGTATCTTTTTCCCTATTTCCACAGCAAAGAAATGATGACTTTATTGAATTAGACTATACCATTTTACTTCATGACATAGCCTCTCAGGTAAGGTGTCATTTACCCTTAGTTGATACCACATGGAAAACTGAGCCTCCATTTAAAGCCATAGTATGTTTTACTAATTTTGACTGTAAATCACACTTCATATAAAATCAGACAGGTAACAGGTGGAAGTACACAGTAGAACCTCCATATGTGAACACACCTCCCTACGTTGTCCACCTTCTTAAATTGATGTAATTTTCATATACCAGACATGTACCACTGTACTCAATGGTAGTTCCTTATGTTGGCCAGTTTGACCACCTTGAGGTGGTCAACTTAATATATTAAATTGATAGCAATTTAACTTGTTTGGTGCTGTTGTTTATGAAGACTGTTTTGTCTCCAACAAAATATAAACCTAACTGTGTTTTCTGAATTTTATCATGGCATTAATTTTCTTTATTTACAGGAGATTATTCCATGGCAAATGCAAGTTCTGTGGCATCCACACTATGGCACCAAAGTAAAACATAATAGCCGTCTGCCAAAGGAAGCACAGCTAGAATAAACCATGCAGCTGAAGCTGGGATGAAGTGTGAACATGCCAGTCTCAACTGGGAGCTAGCTTAAGGGGTCAAACAAATCCCAAGGTGTCACTTTGTAGAAATGTCTTGATTACAGTATAGAACTACATAGATTCCATAATACAAAGTGCCACTACATAACAATGTCTGTATGGTAGTAACAGTGCTATGTATATCCCATAATAAAAAGTTTCAATTTCAGCTCATAATGTTTCATTATGTTGTATACTTACGGGACAGGGGCAGTAATGGTCTCTCGAAAGGCAACTTTTGGCTTTCCTGTGATACAAGGACAGCCATATTCTCTTTCCATCCTCTAAAAAGAGCAAGGGAGATAATTTTTTGGTATATTTAAATTAAGAAAAAATAAACTGAAAGAAAAAATCCTAAGCATCTTGAACACCTTAGTAGCATTCATTTAAATGTAATTAACAAATAATAAATTTTAAATCGTTTTAGTATCTTAAAAAGATTTGTGATACTTGGGTGGCGCCTGTGGCTTAGTGGGTAGGGCAGCAGCCTCATATACTGAGGGTGTGGGTTCAAACCCAGCCCCGGCCGAACTGCCAAAAAAAAAAAAAAACAACTAGCTGGGCGTTATGGGGGACGCCTATAGTCCCAGCTGCTCAGGAGGCTGAGGCAAAAGAATCACCTAAGCCCAGGTTGCTGTGAGCAGTGTGACTCTATGGCACTCTACCGAGGGCAATAAAGTAAGACTCTTATCTCTACAAAAAAAAAAGGATTTATGATACTTAAACAATACAAACTACTTTTATAGATTTTATATAAATGAATTCTAATTTATACTGATGAATTTATACTTCAATTAATCTAGCCACTAAAACATCATTGTTCCTTATTACATAATCACTGGAATAATATATACATTTATGATGAGGACATTTTATCTCAACTTCAAAGATATGATTATACCACAATTTCTAACATACATCTTTTGCTTTCATATGTAGATATATATCCTTTCCTGGCAAAGTACAGGCCCCACCCACCCTTTTATCGATTTTATAATGACCTTCAAAGAAGCAGAAATGGCCTGGAGAGTGGGCCCAATTACTTGACCCAATTATTCATGACCTGGGGATGAATGGATGGTCCTGATGCAAATCCCCTAAGCACTGAGTCTAGGAATCCACAACATTTTATAAATAAAAAGGTTTCAAGATTAAAACTAATTACTTTGTAACACACAGTGCAGGGAGCAGGATATTATATCTAGACACAAACCAGAATGAAGCCTGAAGAACCTGTTAGTTTACCATTATTAGACTGAAAATTACTGACTTTTAACAAAATACAGACAGTAACAAATTGAATTCAACTTAACTTCCTTATTCTTTATTACCTGGGCGTAGATCTCCAGGTGTAATTCTCCCATTCCAGACACAATTGTCTCTTTGCTCTCAGTGTCAAAGTGCACCTTGAATGTAGGATCTTCTCTCGTAAACCTGCCAATACCTTTTGAAAATTTTTCTAGATCGTTCTTTAAAAGAAGAAAGTTACTGTTTTAGTAAACATGATAAACCATGGGATTTTTGAAAGAACTCTACTAAATGAAATCAAATATAGCGGCAGTTAAAAAATAAAAATGATCCACATTCACTTCTGTTCCATGCCTTTTTTAAAAAAAATGTGAGCTTGGGTACCACATAGCCAAGAAATCAGGTATTAGCTAACCAAATAGAATTTTCTTTCCACACCAAGATAGAAAACAAGAGTCTAAGACCTCAAGCTGTCTTACCATGCTTCAAGAAAATAAATAAGAAAGGCTCCAAGACTTAACTCTTATTACATTGACAAATCGTCCCTTTGTGAGGAATTGCCCAAAAGTGGAATGTGGAATCTGTTATATTTTTAAATCCCACACATATACATAATCAAAGGAATTGGCATGTTTACTAAGACTGTATTGTAGATTCAAGCAGCATCATAAGGCAAACACCCTCCTAAGCTCTCCCTTTTCAAAAAATCATCCTGGATATGCTATGATATAGCTTTAATTTTCCTTAAATGCAATTCCACATGGTAAGCAGAGCAGTGGCCTTCCAAAGATGCCCAAGTCCCCTCAAACCTGTGACTATGTTACTTTACATAGTAAAGGGAATCCATGTAATTAAGGACTTTGATAAGGGGAGATTGTCATGAATTATTTGGGTGAGTCCAATATAATCACATGGGCATTTAAAAGTGGAAGAGGAAGGCAGAAGAGTAGGTCAGAGAGATTCAATGACGTAAGAGGCAGAAGGTATCTGAAAGGTGAGAGGAACTTAACCAGCTCTTGCTGGCACTGAAAATGGGAGGCAAGGAACCACAAGCCAAGAAAGGTGGGCAGCTGGGAACAGCCCTCAGGCAACAGTCAGCAAGGAAATGAGGACCCCATCCTACAACCACAGAGAACTGAATTCTGCCAGCAACCTGAGTCTGGCAATTTATCATAATATGTTCTATAAATGCTATGTTCTGTAAATGATAGTTCCAAGATGATAAGAAGTCATAAAATGCTCACTTAATATATGAACAAGTGTGTTTCTTTTTTTTTTTTTTTAAATTTTTTTTTGTCCTTGATTTTTTTTTTTTTTTTTTTTTTTTCATTTTTTGGCCGGGGCTGGGTTTGAACCCACCACCTCCAGCATATGGGGCTGGCGTCCTACTCCTTGAGCCACAGGCACCGCCCTTATTTTTTATTTTTATTTCTTTGTTTGTTTTTGCTGTTGTTGTTGTTGTTGAGACAGAGTCCCACCCTGTGCCCTGAACAGAGTGCAATGGCTCCATAGCTCACTGCAACCTCAGATTCAGGCTGTTGGCATCCTGCTGCCTCAGCCTCTGGAATTCGCTGGGATTTGAGGCGCTCACCATGACACTCAATTGGGTTTTTCATTCTTTTATGAGTCAGGGTCTCACTCTCCCTCAGGCAAGTCTCCTGAGCTCAAGCAATTCTCCCTCCTCAGCCTCCCACAGTGCTGGGATTACAGGTATGAACCACTACACCAGGCACAAGTGAGTTTCTATACATCATATTAACACGATTGCTGTGAATCCCAAAGCAACCTAAGAACTGAATTCTGCCAGCAACCTGAGCAATATGTTTATTAAACCATAAACAATTATGGTTTAATATCAGACTAATTCCAACAGAAATAATGCAAATGCAAAACCTAGTCAAGCAATTTGGAATTTGTAAGAAGCTCAATGACATCAACCCCAACTGTAAAACTATAAACATATAAAATTATTTTAAAAAACCAAATAAAATTATATTTGAAAGTGAGAAAGTCTTGTTTCAAGGCTAATGGTTCCACAATACAGGAACTATTACAGTAACTACCACAAAATCTGCATTACAATCTATGAGGCAATTAATCTATCCCATATCCTAAAGTACTTTCCAGTGGGGTTTTCCTACAACTTAGGATAAATGTCCCTGTTTCCTCTTTCTAATCACTTACCATCCAAATCCAGGAAGTTACGCTTACCCTCTGAAGCCAGTGATACACAGTAAAGAGTTATCAAGTCCAGTCTGATGGATATTTTGATACCATCAAGTTCTTCAAATAATACCAAGGAGACATTATTAGGAACATATTGGTAAATTTAAAAATGTGACCTCAATATCAAAAGAGGAAATAGAGACTCTAAGACTGCTGGTTATCACAGGGTACCACATGCATTATGGAGACAAGTGAAAAAAACCTTGAGTCTTTACTGTGAAACAGGGAGCTTTAAATCAAACTCCTACCTTATTAGAAGGCTTCATTGCTATTGAAATGACAGGGTCAGGAACATGAATTGACTCCTAAAATATTTTTTAAAGAACACAGAAGAATTAAAAACTACTGTATGGTCAGGCATAGGTTAATTTTAAGATGCTACTTCACAACAGAACAAATGACAAATATTAGCCAGTTTTTTAAGCTCAACAACATATATTTTGGTCTGTTTTGCATTAAATAAAGTTAAGTATCTTAATGTAACATATAAATTAATAAATAAAGCTATCCATGTATATGATCTCCACCTTCCCAAAATAATTTTTCTATTTATTTACCTGTTTTATATAGTCATTATAATGAATCCAATACTAAGACATGGATGTCTTTTTAACTGCCTAGTGGCTACATTTGTTTGTTGTTGCAATCTTCTTCTAAGTTACTTTTTAAAATCAAAATATTACTATAATCACTGATAAGGGAAACGGAGAAAAGGCACCAAAATCTTTATACCTATGATACCTCATTTAATCGATCACGATTCTTGACGGTCAGGTATTATCATCCCTATTTTACAAATGAAGTCACTAATAGCTTGGAAATAAGATAAAATAACTTGGCTAAGGGCCAGTAGGTAGGACAGGGCCCTGGTGAAACCCTACCCAAGGCCCACCTGTTTCAAAGCCTCCATGAGCACAGCTACCTGCCACTTCACACTGCTAATGACAAGCATTTAGAGAGGGCATCACCAGAACTATCATACTTAGAAATCCTCTTATCTAGATCCCAAACAAAAGTCTTATATATTTCTTTACCATTTTTTGTAGTCTTAAATAAACATGTAAGCCACTCTATATTAGAGAAGATTTTATGTGAAAAAGCAAAGCTATAAAATTATGACTTCATCACTTGATACAGGGAACTATTACAGTGCTCAGGTGTTAGAGTTGGGCCATTACTTATGAAAAGGGCCCACTACCAATGACCTGTCCCATGAGGTACTCATGTTCTTTCTTCACTCAGTTCAAGTGAGAGCCCTCTCCTGAACAAATGGTCATCAACTAGGAGAGCAGGCACACAGGGGGGTGAGTGGAGGGAATTCACAGGCTGGAGTTGTCTGGATTCCTCAGTGATGAAAAGGGGCCTCTGCGTTCTAAGGCAGACTGAATACAGTCAGTCAGTCTCCCTGCATCTTGCCTTCTCAGAGTGGTTATGCTCTGTTACTGCCAAGGCTAGTATAAATATTATAGTC
Organism: Arctocebus calabarensis; assembly: GCA_963573935.1. NCBI lineage: Eukaryota > Metazoa > Chordata > Mammalia > Primates > Lorisidae > Arctocebus > Arctocebus calabarensis. The sequence goes on from CAUYON010103431.1 coordinate 43,742, forward strand.
TTTTTCAGTTCCGATTGTGGGAATGGTCCACTTTCTGCTACCGAGTTAATTAGGAAATAGCATCCCTGATAGAACTAGCTTGATGGAAGAGGCAACAATTAGAAAGACACCCACAGTGGGGAAGCAGATCTCAGGTGGGAGAGTCAGAGTTATACACAGTTCACTTATCACCTACTTGAACAGATTTTCTTTTTCCTTTTTTTTTTTTTAAGACAGAGTCTCACTATGTCACCCTTAGTAGAGTGCTGTGGCATCACAGCTGACAGCAACCCCAAATTCTTGGGCTTAAGCGATTCTCTTGCCTCAGTCTCCCAAGTAGCTGGGACTACAGGCACCCACCACAACGTCTGGCTATTTTTGTTGTTGCAGTTGTCGTTGTTTAGCAGGCCCGAGCAGGGTTTGAACCCACCAGTCTGGGTGTATGTGGATGGCACCCTAGCCAGTGAACTACAGGTGCAGCCAACCTACTGGAGATTTTCCTCTGCTATAACCTAGCAGGATTGTGGGATGATTTTACTAAGAAAAAGCTGATTAAGTTAGCTTACTTAGAACTTGTTTATTTAATGGTCAAAAAGCTATAACCATTCAAAGAGCCATAACCAACTTGATACCTGTGGTAATCAAAGAAAACTATTATGGTTATTTTTTGGAAATATTAAATGTACTACATGAAAACATAGACTTTTGAAATTCAAGTGATAAATAGGTTTGAAATTAAATGGCTTACCATAGAAAGGTCACTGTTATCTCTGTTTGTGAATGTATCTCCACTAGCACAGTCAATGCCAAACAATGCACAGATGTCTCCAGCATTCACTTCCTCAACATCCTAAATAAATAACACAAAATGATATTTGCAAGTAATAGAAATAAAGACATGGCAAGTAAATAGTAACTGCATAATAAATACACTGTCTCATGGCAGACTCTCACCATGAGTTCTACAGAGACTGAATTTGCCAGAACTAACCCAGGCCAAGACGCATCTTAAACAGGTCCCTTATGTAATCCGCACGTCAAAATAGATTTTACTTTAAATGAAAAACTCAGAGGTTTGACATCATTACTTGAAGGAGCTGCGGTACTGACAAACCGTGGTATTTCAAGTCCTAAATTTATCTCTATGGAAGCAGGTATCACATACAGTTAGACAATGCAAATTGATAGACAATGATATTGTGTATGACAGAGACACACCAGGAAAAACTGCCAAGGAAGTTCTGAAAACAAAGGCAGAAGAATGGAGCCCATTATACTAAAAATAATTTTAATTTCTCACAGATGCAAGTTGTCGAGTAAACACAGGAAATCTAAGAACAAAGCATTAGTGCCTCCAAGCTTCCTACTTTTTGCCATTTCATATTGATAGTTCATTCACAACAGCTGTGGCTCTGGGTGAGCTTTCTTCAAAGGTTACACAGCTGTTCATAGCTTCTGGCCCATGAAACAGCTGTGACGCTCACAAAGCCCACTAGCCTGCCCCCTGCTGCCTATCTCACAAAACAGCAATGCTGTCCAGTTCTGAGACTGCCAATTCATCTTCTAGGAGAAAACAAAAAGTTTGGCTACCAAAACATTCGGAAGATTTTTGCTTAGACTGATAAATTTCTCCAGAAATACAGAACTGGACTGAGAAAGGGTGGGAGCAAGAGACAACCTCATACAGTTGGTATTCCTGCCAAAATCATAAAGACTACAGAAGGCTATGGCGGATACGTTGCCAATTCGAGAAATCAAGCTGTAAGTCTAAGTTTATCTCCTAGTCCAGAACTTGAGGGGTTTAAATCTTCAGGTGAATTCTGCTATCAGTATGGCCCATTAGTGGGTTCTACAATAAGAAGGAAAGTGTAAAGGTTAAACAGGACTGTTACACCTGCCATATTTCAGAAAGTAAATCTATTCAATGATGTGGAAGATTACCCTCTTACCATTAAGAACCATAGTTCCACTGTACTAAATGCCTATGAGACATAATAGCTCTTGAGGAAAGTGCTGCATCTTGTGTTCTGAGTCTCAGTGAACTAATTTTCTCTTTTCCTTAACTTTGGTCACTGAGGAAATACAGCTGACTTACAACGAATGGTATAAAATGAATTCTTAACATTTGCTAATTCAGCCTTTAGCAAAGTGCTGGATCAGAGTTACAGCATAACTGAATAAAAAGGAAGAAGTTAGGAGAACACAAATGTTCAACCAGAAGTGATTTTCCAGTAAGGCGCAGGACAGCGAGAAGGTGGGATTCACCTCCCTCCCCTTAGAGGACTGTCTGGTCTCACACTCACTCTGTACTTGCCTCCATCATGTCGGCGTGCATGCGAACCAGCCGCTGCACCCGCACCTTCTTTCTTGACCTTGTGTTATAGATGGTGTCACTCTTCTTCAGCTGTCCTTGATAAATGCGGACATAAGTTAACTGTCCAAATCGACCTGCCTAGAAGTTAAGATTGGGCAAGGACAGGAAGAATAGAAAGAAACATAAGAATCAAAATTAAGAGGAAAACTTCACGATTACATGCAAACATTCCCTCCCAATTATAGTAGTCCATCTTACATACATGTTTCAGTTTGCTTTCATAAGCTACCTTAGTACTAGTTTGGAACACGAATAAGATAAATTACTGAACAATGATCAATTGACATATACTTAAAATTGCCAATTCTCATCATGTTAATTTATAGGTTTAATACAATAGCAATCAAAATCCCAACAGAAAAGTATAAACTTTGGATTAGTGCTTTTAAAATTCCTTCAGAGGAATAAATGGGTGAAATAGAAATTTTTCAAAATCTACTGTAATGAGAAGAAATACTAACTGACATAAAAACATACCAAATACTGCAGACTTTAAAAGTACAGAACCAGCACAAATTTATACTATTTTCCCCACTTAAAATGTTATGACAGAAGCAACAACACCCCAACAAAGGGCTCGTCCAATGCCCAAATCTTGGTTTCTAAAATCACCTTCCATCAAAAGGAACCAAAGCTCCTTAGAGAAATGAGTAACTCTAGGGCTGCAAGATAAGCTTGCAGTATTTTATAGTGCTGGGAAGTAAGGAAGTATTAGAAAACATTAGAAAATGTTAAAGGGATACAGAAGCCAACTGAAAGAGCTCCCAAAGGCCAAATGTAGTCAATCTACCAACAAAATAAATGATATACTACCGTTTATAACTCAAAGTACAAAATAAACACCATGAACCCATGATGATATAAATGATTGAGAGTGAATAAATAAATGGAGGATTAAAGACAAATCTCCCATACAGAAGAATTCCAAATGACTTATGTAAATTACGTGGAACACAATTCCTCAACCTGTAATTGTGGGCTGAGCATTGTGACTTCCTTCTACAAGATACAGTATGAAAGGCAGGGGAAGTGTACAGTAATTTACAGAGACACCTGACAGGTACTACTCGGCCAGATGATCAAAGTTAACATTAACAGTTTTAAGACATGCTGACAGTCTGAACCCTTGACATGATGCGACAAGAATGACACTTCACCTCTGCAGTTGTCCCTCTGAACACACATGACCCCAATCTAATCATGAGAAAAACATCAGATAAACCCAAATTGAGGGACAATCTGTAAAACATCTGACCATATATAAACACTTCTCAAAAATGTCAAGATCATAAGAAACTATTAAAAGTCTAGAGGAGCCCCAGGAGACATTGTAACTAAACAAAATGTGACATTGGGACAAAAAGAGAATGTAGGCAAAAAAATGAAGGAAGTTCAAATAAAGTATGGATTTTAGTTAATAATAATGTATCAATATTGGTCCATAGGTTGTGACAATGTATGTTAACAATAGAGTAAGCTGGGTACAGGATATATAGGAATCCTTTGTACCATCTTTATACATTGTTGTTTATTTTTAAAAAACTATCTTTCCAAAAATAGGCATCTCAACGTAAATTTTTTTTTTTTTTTGTAGAAACAGAGTCTCACTCTATCACCCTTGGTAGAGTACCGTGGTGGCGTAACACAGCTCACAGCAACTTCCATCTCCTGGGCTTAAGCGATTCTCTTGCCTCAGCCTCTGGAGTAGCTGGGACTACAGGCGCCCGCCACAACGCCCAGCTATTTTTGTTTTTTGCAGTTCAGCCGAGGCCGGTTTGAACCTGCCACCTTCGGTATATGGGGCCGGCGCCCTACTCCCTCAGCCTCCGGAGTAGCTGGGACTACAGGCGCCCGCCACAACGCCCAGCTATTTTTCTGTTTTTTGCAGTTCAGCCGAGGCCGGGTTTGAACCTGCCACCTTCGGTACATGGGGCCGGCGCCCTACTCAATGAGGCACAGGTGCCGCAACATAATTTTTGAAGTTGGAATAATGTTCCTCTATAAGAATGTACCTCAAAATATTTATCAAAGTGGAATTTGTAGCCATTTTCAACTGCTTATAAGGTTTCAGTTTTATAAGTGAATATAAGAACTAATGCTCACATTAATTCACTACCCTTCATTAGTTCCTTCAGACCGATTTTTAGACATGGTCCCAACATTATTTATAGCAGTGAAAACCTGGAAATAATATAAATGTCTAACAATTAGGAAATTCTAAGCAAATTTTGGTATATCTATTTGATAGAATATTAAGCTATCATTTAAAATGTTTAAATAAGAAACATGGACCATATCTACTGCAATGTTAAACAAAAAGAACTGGCAGTATGATTTATATAAAAATTCATACTTTTAAAACAGCAGAAAGAGACTAGAAAGAAATACACTTAATAGTAAAGAACTATCATTTGAGTGTTAGGGCTTTGGAAATGCTTTCTCTTTTTACTTCTCCTATTTTCCAAGACTTTCCTAAGGGTCACACAGTCATTTTGTAATAGGAACAAAAGCCTAAAAGAAAACCTCCCACAGACAGCAGTTAGATACAGTAGAAAGCAACTTACCTCCAGTTTAAAAGCCAGGCCTACAAATGGGTGGGAATTATCTCTTTCAGAGTTCATTAAGATTTTGGTTTTCTCTTTTGAGTCACTTAAAATAAAAAAAGATATAAATCTATGAGATGTAATATTTGATTTTTTTAAATATCTATATGTTTCATCAAAGAGTACTATCTGAGAAAAAGTGTCTATGTGTTAAACATTTCTGGCTTCACACATAAATCTCACTGAAAGGGATTAATAAGAAAGTTGGAGCTTAGTTACTACCAAGGAGCAGGACCAGAGTAAACTAATATAATGCAGAAATGGTCTGAGAAGGAAAATAATCAATGAGAACTTTAAAACGGGTTGTTTCCCAAAGCTTTTTTTAAATAATTGACTGAAAACAGCTTGTTCCAAAAGAGAAAATTTTCTAACAGCATAAACCTTGAGAGATACTAAAACAAATCAAGTTCTACCTCACAAACAGAGTAAGATGTGGGTATTGGCATAATAGACACGTTTCAAATTTCAAAACTATTGCCCAAATAAAAATAGTGATAAATTGTTGTAAATTATAAAAAAAAAAATCACAAACATAACTTCAAGAACCACCCTTTAATTCTTTCATAGTGCATAAGTGTTTAAGTATTTCTGCATAACTAAGATTCAATTTCCAAGACTTACTCCTCCTGATTAAGAATAGCGTAATTCTGGACTTCGGATGGATTGGGGAGGTACTCTAAAACAGCATCTAACAGAGGCTGGACTCCTTTGTTCTTCAAGGCACTTCCCATAAAAACAGGTGTAAATGATCTGTTTAGAGTAGCTCTTCGGATTGCAAGCTACAAAAGAAAAATAATTCATGACAGTTAATCTTAAAAAGTACATTTTGTGCTTCAGGACAATTACAAACCAACAAATGAATAAAACTGGAGTGGAGACTAAAATCAAGTCCCCAGTAAGTTAAGATCAAAGTACAAAGAAAAAGATTTTTATAAAGCACTTCCCTTCTCAGGGCTAGGAAGTGATGTACTCTACAACTGCTTTCAGCACTCTCAGAATCACTGAATTCTCACTAATTTTCAATTTGGAAAATAAAAATACACTTAGAACATAGGCACACACATCAAACAATGCAAGCAGTATGCTATCAATTGTGTAAAATAGAGGAAAAAGCATTATACAGTATATTCAAAACCAAACATCTCTGGGAAGACACACACGAAGCTATTAACTGATAGCATGTTTTCAAGGAGAGGGAAGAAAAAGAACAGAAGGATTTTTACTTCTGCATGCCTTTTATATGTTTAAACAATATGAATGTATTCTCTATTTAAAACCATTTAATTAGGCCCAGCACCTGTAACTCAGAGGTTAGGGTGCCGGCCACATACACCAGGGCTGGCAGGTCGAAACCCGGCTGGGGCCTTGTAAACAATAATGACAACAACAACAACAACAGAAAAAATAGCTGGGCTTTGTTGTGGGTGCCTGTAGTCCCAGCAACTTCGGAGGCTGAGGCTAGAGAATCACTTAAGCTCAAGAGTTTGAGGTTGCTCTGAGCTGTGACGCCATGGCACTCTACTGAGGACAACATAGTGAGATTCTGTCTCAAAAAAAAAAAAGTTTAATTCACTTTTATTCTATTTCTTTTAAAGAACATACACAAAGGAAAACAAACTATACAGACCAATCATAAAGTAAGGGCTATAATAGTAGCAGCCTCTAAAATAATGATCATAAGATTCGGCCACAGCCCTCGGGGCCAGCTGGGTCAGTACATCCTGCTGGCCGCAGGCCTCCAGGTGCATAGTGGAGCCTTAGCTTTAGCAGCTGGAAGAGGCCAACGACAGCGCTGTGGCCACAACCTGTCACTGCACATACATGGAGGAAGCACACAGTATTTCTCAGTCCTCATGTAAAAAGAGAAAACTAGTTACTCAAAAAAGCCTAAAGCATTTACAGCCACTATTTCTAAGTTGAGCACGAAAAGAAAGGGGGTAAATAAAAAGCAAAATATATACAGAAGTAAGCAATTACTTTTTAAAACCATCTTAATAACTTGCTTTTTGTGATTGCTAGGAACTGGAAAATGCAAGGTCACTAATCACTTAGGCTACCCAAATCTACTTTTCCCTAATATGCAAGTAATAACACAGTAATCTTATCATGCTTTACTTTATACCCACAGAACAGAGAAATGTAGGAGGGTGGTAGTTAGGAAAAAAATGACAATTTAAAACTTTTATATCATCCTAACAAAAACTTTATTTTCCAAAATTTCCCTTGTTTTCATAAGAATCACTTTCATACTTGAAAATGTTGCCTTCCACTATCCCTAATAATACATCCAACCATAATACGGACACTGAACTATATCCATGTACCTGGTGCAAAAAACTAAAAACAGAAAGACTGAAACTTTGCTTAGAAAGGTTTGCTTACAAGGTTGGCCATCAGCTGATGTCTAGGAACTTGGACTTCAGAAGAATTCCCATCATTCCCAGAACTGATAAACACCGTCTGTTGAACCTCTGTGGTTTGTACAAACAATCCCGTGTATGCCAAACACTTGCTTTCCTCTGGGAGCCCGGAATTTGTGTACTTGCTAGACAAAGGGTCTCTGTAACCAGACCCCAATAAAAACCCTGGACACTGAGTCTCAAAGGAGCTTTCTTAACTAGATGACATTTCACAGATGCTGTCACAACTCCTTGCTGGAGGAGGTAAGCAGTCCTGCACAGCTCACTGGGAGGGAACTCTGAGAGGCTTACATATAAGGTTTCTTTTAGGCTTCAACTCACCAGCCTTTTCCCTTAGCTGATTTTGCTGTAGAGCCTTTCACGGCATGTAACCATAGCTATAAGTGTAATGATGTGTTGAGTCCTCGGAGTTCTCCTACTGAATCACTGAATCTGGGAGTGTTCTTGAAGAGCCAGGCACTTTCCTCTTAATAGATTTAAAAATCTATCTAATGTGCTTCCCAGGATATCTAGATACCTGACTTCTGGGACAGACTTATACTACTTCCCTCTCACATGGTGTTCCCTAATCCTCAGGAAGCTGGGGCTCGAAGGTCTTTGTGAATGCTAAAGGACTCGCGTTACAGGAATAAGCTCTTCTTTGAAAGTTTCATAAAATTCTGGTGTGAGGCCATCTGAAATGAGATATTTTTTAATTCAGAAGTTCCTGGCAGTAATAGTATGATGGGAGTTACAAGATATGCTCATGGTTTATTCCATGATGTGCTCTTTCATTCCAAGTATCTTATCTATTCACAAAGGCTAAAAGGGAATTGCTTACAGAACCCAGGTATTTCTGATAACTCAGGAAAGGTTGGTGTTTAACCAAAAAGCTTCTGGCAATTGGGTATGAACATGGCAAAGACAGAGCCAAGGCATTAGTCATGTGGTGAGCATGGAGGATCTTATTTTTAGTTCAAGGGGTTATGGTACAAAACTCATCTTTAAAATTGAATATCAATCCAACTGCTGTTTACAAAGAAGGCAATATCACAGTAGCACCCAGGAAAATTTAAATGGTCATAACAAAAATTCTCAGAGAAGCACAAAAACCAATCATTTCATCCAACATGCTGAATTAAATGCTGCACTAAGCCAAAAGCTGGCAATATGTTCAATGAAAAGGCCTTAAAATATTTACTTCTGCATTCAAGGCAAAGGTGCTTGGTTATTGGGAATTGTGGTATCAAACATATTCCCTAAGTTTTTAAAAAGCACAAAGTATAAAGAAAAGACAAATATTTAAGATGCTGGATATCCCAAGTACATTTATTTTATCTGTACAAATTATATGAAGGTATTAGATTATCACGTGCACCCTAGAAATGTGTACATCTATTATGTATCAATTTTTAATGCCCCTGAAAAGAAGGCATTAAAACAAGATTCTGAAAGTGCGGGAAGAACATACACCATACATGTTTGCTGTAGAAAGGAAGTGGCATCTCTACCTAAAGAAGGTTCTCTAAGGTTCTACAAAGTGCTAAGTAGTCATCAGAGTCTGCCTTATAGGCTAAATATTAAAGGGATATGTTGCCCCAGCCTTCATGGTCTGACCTTCTCATTTTTATAAAGGTAAATAAAGCTCGGTGGTCGGGGTGCAGTTAGGGCTTAGCCTTTTCCAGGAAGCACCAGGCAATAACCACATTGTTCAGACGCTTCCAGGAAACCAGTAACCTGGGGATGCTTTTTTCAATCTTGCAAACTTGAGTAAAATTGCAACTTGAGTAAAACCATGTTTGGCTGACTTGATTTTTCTGTATTAACAGGTAGGGGACCAGATCATTGAGATCAATGGGGAAAGCACACGGGACATGACGCACGCCAGAGCCATAGAGCTCATCAAGTCTGGAGGACGGAGGGCGAGGCTGCTGCTGAAGCGGGGCACAGGGCAGGTCCCGGAGTATGGTGCGTTTCACGTTTCAATTCTCCCTTTCTCTCTTTCCTCTGAGTACCATACATACCTATGCTAATTTATGAAACTACATCAGTTCTCTATTTCTACCTAAATATGTATTTAGCTATCAACAGGTGTGTGTATATATATATGCACACATACATACACGCATATGTATGCTTAAGCCCAAGAAATATGTGTGTGTGAGCTCTTTCTTTTGTTACCTCAATTGGGGAAAGTTTAAATATCAAATGTAGGACCTTTCAGGGCATCCCTGAGTGTGCAGGAAGATCCAGCACAACCCGTATGCCAGAACTTTTGCAATCTGACTGGCATTTGAGTCTATTCATTTGGGTTCACAGTAACTTGTCAATTATTTCCTAAAATTGTGTGTGTGTGTATCAGACTGTCTTATAGGACTTGTAGCTGGGGCTAGAGAACAAACAAGAACAAATCTTCAGGGTGTGAAATTTGCAATGTAAACCATGGGTACATTTCCTTTGCATTTAAGAATTATTCCAAAAACTCACTCCTATGTTGTGTTTCTATATGATTTCCTGAAAGGCTTTAAAGTGCCATTGAATTCATACATTTGCCTCTAAACCTTTAATGTTATTTCCTAGCAGCCCATTACCAACACCACTGACAGCATAGTTCTAGTGTATCAGAAAAAGCTAGGAGACATTACATAAGAAAACATCAAAACGTGAGGTAATCTTTAAAAATAATCTCAGGGAATGACAGAGAAAGACAGAGACAAAGGGAGACAGACATCAGTGAAGACCAGCGCAGATAGCACCTGTTCATGTTAGGCAAACGGGATCTACCTGCTAACCTGAATAATGAGCTCAAATTGCTGATCTAGATACTCTATACTGTACCAAAAAAACTTCTAAAGAGTACTTTTTCCTTTCAAATTATGCTTTTTGCATTCATTATCTAAGTAACTAACATCTCCTTATTTAGCAGCACAGATCTATACCCTGAATTCAACTGGAATATCCAAATTCAAGGTCCCTTAAATACATTATGTTTCCAGGGTATCATGCATCCTGCAAAGCCTACAAAAGCTCTAGAAAGCCCTCACTTTGAGTCTGAAGTTATTCAGAAGTTTCTGTAGGGCTGGATCCATGCCTGTGGGGAATATTGCATCCCAGGTTCCCAGGCCTAATGCTAGGAGCTAATAAAATATTTTTAAATATTTATATGAATAATAAACACAGACCTGATTCTGCTAAATGGTACCAACATTAATCCCTAAACTCCTGGAATAGAATTTTTTTGGCACTTTCTTGACTGATTCAATAATATCAAAGTGACTGTCACTTCCAAAACATACCACATTTTAATAGTATATTTTACTCCACAGTAAGACCTAACTATTAGCTATACCAAGAAATTTTCATGGAGGTTATACTGTTCTTATTATTTTAACAAGTTGATCTTTAAAAAGTTAATCTGACCAATATGACTGTCCTGAGCTTTTCCATTCTTTTGTAGAATCATTAATTGGTCCATACTTTCGGTACCACTATACCAGCTGCTTATCTATACTGGACAGTTAGAACAGTACTACTGACCAACCTGTGGCATAATTCAGATTGTAATGCATAAGTATGAGGCTGTGTCAGATCATCTTGAAGGAAAAAAATAAGAACGTACTTTTGAACAAGACAAAATTTCAATACCATGTCACCATTATTTTTAATAATTCTTAAATTCTTAACATTATCCAAAAATGTCTGGTTAAGATTAAATTCTCGAATTAACCAAGACACAGAGATTTTTTAAATAACTGGGCACACTTTTGAGGGGCCAGCCATGAATATTGTTAATTATAATAGTACTGCAAAATTTCTTCAAATATATTCTTCCAAAATGTAACATAAAATCTTTCTTGCTGGTAATGTTAGAGTTTTCCAGCTACTTTTGATATTAGATTGATATGGATTTTGACTGTCAAATAACTTTAGAGGTGATGTCACAAGAGAGAAAGTTTAATAGCATAGAACAGTCCCCTTTAGAGAAGGAAAAAAGTAGTCATAAAATCAGTATGACTGTATTTTGTAGCATATATGTGCACTTTTTGCCCAAATTTTTGAGAGAAAAATAAGAATGTGCATTTTACCTGATTGGTATGGCTCAAAGCAGGAGGTGCTGGAGTGGACCTCACAAGGCTGCCACACCCTGCTGCTGCCTGGGCCTACCAGGTGCACAAGGTTCAAGTCCAGGAGCATCCGGGAACTGTTAGGAACGGGCCAGAGTAGCCTCTGCTGAATGCTGCAATCAGGAGAGAAGGCAGTGGCAGGGCTGGCAGGGTGGGCCACGGCTGCATGGAGGGTACCATGAGCCCCCACAAAGGCCCCAAAGACCTACTTGGCTTCCTGGGGGCTGAGCAACCTCAGAAGCTCCCCCCCCCACTGGCCACAGCCCCAGTGTGATGGGGGGGAAGGGCTCCTGGGAGAGCGGGAAGGGGCAGCCCTCACAGAGCGGGCAGCTGTGGGAAGGCAGGAGTGTTAGCCCTCCCAGGTGGGTCCCTCAGGGCCCCACTTTTCCAAGGGGTATTTTTCTGAAAGTTTGGACCAAAACATGGTGTGCATTATACACACAAGTGCATGTTACAGTGGTTCCTCAGGAAACTCTAAGCTGAAAGGAGCTTGGTTATGCATGAGAAACCAAGAAGATTGGAGATCACATAGCATCTTTCAGGATAGTGTCAACAAATCAGATTTTAGGAATTTCGCAATTGGGTGGGGAGGTGGGGTTCAGGAATCTCCAAGACCACCTCCCCTTCAGAGATTTTTCTAGAAGGGCTCATGGGACATGGCATATGGCTGTGCTCACAGCTAAGATTTATTAAAGCACTGTAGTAAAGACATGCAGCAGGGTCACCAGAAACACAGACAGGGCAGCATCTGGAGGACTCCACATGAGAACTGCCTGGTGCTGGCTCTCTCCCACCAGGACTCACCCATAGCACACCTCCCACAGCAACAAAAAGTGCAGCACCAAGTGAGACACTGCTGCTCAGGAAAATCCACCAGGGACTAAGTTTTTACCAGGACTAGTGATGCAGGTACCTCTGCCTAACACATACCAAAATTCCAGACTCCCTGAAGGAATGCAAGTGTTCCGCCCAGGCCACATTGTACAAACAGGTTAAGTACAGTGAGATATCTCTATCACTTAGCAAAAGACCTACATTAACATAGGGGATGGCTTGCCAGGCATGTCTCAGGCCTCTCTAAGGACAGCGGTCTCAGGCCTGCTATGTTAACCTTTCCTGCAGCAGGAGTGAGCCAAGGAAGTGGCCACCTTCATGAACTACGCAAATGGCTCCAGTGACCAAGGAGTGCCCACAGCTGGGGAGCACTGAAATTCCTCTAGCATCAGTTAAATATATGAAACAGAATTTTTTATCCAAGATAAACTAGAGTAAATGTTAACAAAATTCTCAAGAAGAGAGGGAAGTGGGTAATAAAGCAAAATAACCTCAACGATAACAACAAAAGAAGATACTTGAAAAGAAAAAATGCTTAACTTTACCAGTAGCTATAACCAAGAATATAATCCACTTTGTCCAAATGCACCCTAATCCCAGGTTTCTTTCATTTGATTTTTAAGATCCTAATATTGGCATAAAATCTAGCAATCCTTAAGAAGATTGTTGAAGGGATTATCAGAATTCACATTTAACCCATTAGGGAATTACTCAGGCTTAACATAGCCTGGGAAAGAGAGAACTCTGACGGTAAGGTCTGGAAACATGCCTGCAGAAGGGTGTTAAAGTGATATCCACAGAGGGAGCGCTGATCCCTCTATGATTCAGAATTCAGAATGGTTACCAAGCAAGTCCCCTATCTGGACACATCAAGGAAAAGCTGATCTCAGTCAACAGAAATATAAAGCTGTCTCTCTGAGTTCTTAAGGTGATCTGTGACAAGAGATAAGCACAGGTGCGAATGAATGAAGAAAACAACCAGGACAATCCATCAGATCACTGACGAAACAAAATCAGTGTGAATCCACGTGGATTAAACATGCTGCACACCTGCCATCTGCAGTTTACCAAAAGGCTAATCGTCAGGTGACCCCTCAGCCAGTTCAAAGGCGTAAATCAGCAAACACGGAGATGGAAGTAGCGGCTGCTCACAGAGGCTGTGGAGCAGCTGCAAAGGGAGTTGGAAAATGATAAGGGCTTTGAAGGGGAAGCTGCTTTCATAGCTAAGTTTTTGAAAAGGAGCTCGGGAGACAGATACTTCAACTGTAGTCCTCAGGACAAGAATTTGTTGATTATAAACTCAGTGGAAAGTGTGAGTTCCCCCCTCTCTTAACACACATCTCAACACCATACTAACAAAAGAATCAAAAGATGATGCATCCAAAGTAGTGCCCTCCTTAACACTCCTTATTGCTATTCAAATTAGATTTGAAAAGGGTAAGAGAAAAGGATTGTAAAATTGCTCAAGAATGATTTATACAGACAAGCTCCCTGCCTTGAAATACAGGTGTCCTTCATTAGCATTCAAGGAATTCAAGATGAACATGCACTTGATTTATAAACTGAGCCAGAGTCAGGGCCAAGATAAACAGACATGCCTATTAGATGAAAAAATTCCCAGCATAAGCAGGTCAGACTAAAGAGGAGCATTTCCCTGGGCAACATTTGCTGTTCATAGTTGATCAAAATAGAGCAAAACAGAAACATCCTTCTCAGTCTTGGTGTTCTGGCTTATTTATTCTCTTAAAAAGCAACATGGCAGGCCCTTACCAATAGCATACAGAAGAGTGTTCAATTGTAAATGAAAGTCTCAGTGGTCTCAGGAGGCTCAGGCAGGGTTAAAAAGGACGAAGCAGAATTTTCACTATACAAATGGCCCAGAGACAACTCACACCAAGTGCCCACACAAAGGGGAAGACAGAGGCAATCAGGGAATTATACTTCTGCCTACACTGCCATTTTCAAAGGTAATTATATCTTTAATAGAGTTTGACTTGATTACAGGCATGTGGTAAATGAAATTGTTTACGTTTTATAAGTACAATAAAACTGTGCTGAGTAAGATGTATCTGAGCCAGTGGCTCTAGCTAAAGAAATGAGTGGGACAAATAGTTGTTTAGTTAAAAGTCTTCCTTTACTCAGTGAATCAAAGTGACTTACAGCAATCATAGTGGAACATCACGTTAATCAGTGCTGGTCTCTATTTAGATGGCAATATGCAGAGTTTACTTCTGTATTCTTCTTTAAGAATACGCATTACCAAGTAAACATTGTAAGTATACCCTTGTAATTATGTCCACAATGATTTGCTCAGCATGTCTTTTCATGCCTCTGATCAGAGATAACAATAGACAATATACTCCTACCCATTACTCCATGTGGAGAAACCCTCTGATGAATATCTTTAGTTAATATAATTAATATTTCCTTAACTAAACCAGGATTTACTGAACACCTACTATGGGCAGACTTCTCTGCAAGTACCTGAAGGAAAAATATAGTCCTGGGCCTCCGTCAGCCAACACGCTAATACAAAGATACGTATAACAACTGTTTCTAACAGAGTAGTGTCTGGCAGAAAGGTCTCAAATGCTTTCATTAAAAAATTGAAAAGGGTACTATTAATTATTTGTAGACTACTAAGGATTTCTTGAGTGTTCAGGATCTTTAAAGAGCACTTGATGTCTTCAGTTTGTTAAGTATTTCCTTTATATTTATATTAATGATTTGTACTTGTTCTGACAAAAAGCTCTGTTAAACATGGGTAAATCTCCACTTAGACCTTGTGTGAATTATGCTAAATTCCAAGTTAGTCTTCTGTGAAATTTTCTGATCATTACTTTTCCTCTCCTGTGGCTCTCAGCCACTTCTGGAGCCTAGAGCAGCCTCACCTCACATCCTGGGGGCTGCCTAGGGCATACTGAGGTCCCCCCACCAATAAAAGACAAAGGAGAGTCACCACTGCCTTAACCCTTCCTTGGAGACCACAGTTATGAGAGCTTTAAGCAGCTCCATAGCCTTTGCACTAATTCACCTGCATTTTTAATAGGGCAAAAGGCAGTTTGCTTCCATCATAAATTCTGAAATTTAATTTCAGCTTCTGACATTCTTGGTTGAGCGTATCTTCCTTTTTCATGAGAAGGTCTACAAATCACTCAAGAACACCTCCCACTGGGTAAGAGAAAATGATAAAGCACCCAGGAAGAGGACAGGATGTCCGCAGAACCCTGGGCTGCCTCCTGCAGAGGTGAGAGTTGTTCTTCCTCTCTGGAAGACTCAAGATGCTCTCTGCAGCATGGAGGCAACCCCAGGAAACCCTCTAACCATAAAGCTTGCAGGAAGTTTCTGTTTCATGGAGTCAGGGGCAGGGGCTTGCTTGAACAACACAACTCGGAAACTCCTTTTGCCCGCGCTCAGTCAAAACCTCATTTATTATGTTAAGTGTTTTTACAATGAGAGTGAAATCCCATTCCTCTTCATTGTTTCACTGAAAATCAGGGACTATAATGACATTCCTTTTTTTTATACACTCTTGAATGATTTTCAACATGCATTTCTCTTTTTAAGGATGTGTGTTGGCACACCTGAACCTGCAAGTCCTCACTTATTAGGTATTTAAGATTCGGATAAAATACCTTAGATCGCACAGTGCCCATGAAATCTACTTTAGCTCTTGAGGTTCATCTTCTCTCAATTAAATTGTGGGAACAGATGAATGGATTAAGAGAGATCTTTTCCAAACTCCATTGAGAAGAGCACTTCTATGTAGCTAAAGATTCCAGCTCCTCCAGTAACCCATCCTGGACAGTCATATTTTAGGATCTAATTAGAACATTTCCTTCCTTCCCCCACCAAGAAGCTGTGCTATTCCACAAGAGGGCTACTTCCCATAGAAGTCTAGGAGATAAGGCAGTTTCCTAGTAGATACACTACTGAATACTGTAAGAACACTGGAACAGACCTTAAAGAAGTCACAAATTCAAGAGAATGTTTTTTACTTTTCAGGGGAGTGGGGAGTGAAGGTTAGAGATCAAAAGGCAAGATCAAATATGGAAACTAAGAAAATCCTATAATGCGGAAGAGGAGAAAAATTAACACTTCTTAAGAGGATTAAGAAGAATCCTCTCTCTCTCTCTCTATCTCACTCTCCTTCCCTCCCCATCTCTCTCTCTCTCTTACACACACACACACACACACACACACACACACACACAGTCTTAGGGCAATGATTCAGCCTTTTAAATACACAGATGCCTTCACTCCCTCTCACTCTTCACATACCCTCTGGAAATTCTGATTGAGTCTGTTTGGTACAGGCCTCCTTATTTTTAAAGTACCTTCCCTGGGAAATTCATGCCCTGGAGATTGATGGATTTTTCTCCTCTGATTCTATGGTAAAGACCAAGCCCACAGGAGTATTTACTTCTTGGTGCCTTTTTTATATCTTCCTGATATAAAGTCTAAATCATTTATTTTCTAAGACAGCCATTGAAACATAATGAAAGGACTACATTTTCCTCCCATCACCCTCTTAATTTCCATATCATGCCTTTTGGACAGTCTGGTCTTATTTTCTGCTCTCCTCATTATGAAGAGTCTGGCCCTGGGGTTAACAGCATGAGAACATTGGGTCAATCTAGGTAGAACCTCTAACTCCTCAAGTAGACCCATTACGAAGTTGGTGCTACATGCCTAATGCCTGTTAGATTTTTTTTTTCTTAAGGTAGAGAGGTTACAGAAAAGGTTTTGAATACCATGAAGGAGTTCAACAACAAACCCTACAGTCCAGTTACTCAAAGTAAACTCCAATACCTCAAGGCAAATTCTAGAGTAGCCCGAACCAACCACTGTAACCAGCAAGTGTCAAGACTCCAAAGCTTCAGAAATGCCTATGCCTACTGCGATCTGCTGATTTTCCCTAATTGAATAACTTACCAGCTTTAATTTTAAAATTTAAGTACTTTAAATTCCTCATTTACAGTGGAAGAAATAATGAATCCACAAGCCCAGCTTTCATTTTAACACTTTATTTTTTTGGAGAACTTTTAGGTTCACAGAATATTTGAGAAAAAGGTACCAAGTTTCCATGTTCCCCCTGCCCCATTCACACATAGCCTCGGTGATCAGCATCCCCTATCAGATGGCAACATTCACTGCAGTTGATGAACCCACCATGACACATCACTACCACTCAATTATATTAGGAGTCACTCTTGGTGGTATACATTCTACGAGTTTAGACAAATGTATAATGAATTGCACCCACGATTGTACTACCGTAGAGAATAGTGTTACTTCCCTACAAATCTTCTGTGCTGCACATATTAAGTCATCCATTCTCCTCACCCTCACCCCTACCCCTGGCAGTCCCAAAGTCCTCTTCTAATAAAGACCTCCTAATATTCTTTTCAACTGAAGTCCATCCCTCAAGACCAAAGATTAAATCATATGTATCTAATGCCTTACTCCAGGCTTGAATGATATGTTCTAACTCTAGCAAAATCTCTAAACTTTGAGAATCACACATTCCTCAATGAGCTATTTTGTGTTCAAGATTTTTTTTTTAATAGAACAACAAACATATTTAGCCCAGAATCAATCTCTGTTCTATAGTGTGGCTCAGACATTTGCTTCCAGAATAGCCTACAAAAAGGTCTGTAGTCTTGTAAGCATACACTTTCCAACAGACTGTGACCCTGGGCTTATCTGGATGCTAGGTTTTAGGGCTGGACATGTACACTCGTAATGTATGCATTAAATATGCCTAGCGCAACTCTGTTACTCACATTTCACTGTAGTTTCTATTTTAGCCTTCTTGGCAATTTATTTTGACCGTGTTCTAGGTCCTTTCATTTGACCTTCTGGGCATGAGGTTTCATAGCACATGAATTTTTCAAGCCCAGTAAAGGCCATATTTAAAACCAAATGAGAGCCTTCATTGTGTGACACTAAAACAGCTTGATTGTTTTCACACAAAATTACTTGCATCTTGGCAGGGTAAAATGGTAAACCCAAGTAATTCATCCTGAAATTTAATTTCCACTTCTGACATTCATTGTAAGCATTTGCTTCCTTAGCACAGTGAGGTTCTACTTTCCATTTAACCTCGACACTCCCTCCCTTGCCTCAGACACACACCATGCTATGAAAATCACCCCTAAAGAAATCGCCCGTAAAGCACAACCCCTATCCATGTAGAGCGTTGACCCGCTGTGCAGCTGGAGGCCATGTGTACACAGAGCCCTGCGTGGAGCAAGCTGGGCCCGTGGGTGTGCTGGCAGAGGGAAGTAGGCCCCCAAACGTCTGAGCTGCGTGGACGAAGTTCTTCTGCTCACCTTCGCCTCTCCATGGGCACCTCCTCTCACCTCGCCCTGTGCAGAGCTCAGAGCAGCGGGCACTGCAGGGGGCAACTGATGCCTCTCCTGTAGGCCTGTTTCTTAGAGACTGTTGACCTCAGTAATCCTAAATTTCTAGACCCGTCTTTGCGTAGGGAGAGGACTGTAGTCTGTGATCTGAGCTCGACAAAGCAGCCATGGCCCAGGAGTGCAGAGGAGTGGAGCAGGCAAGACTTTCTTTTCAGCTTTTTTTCCCCAAAAAGCAATTATATCCAGCAAGTCAACTGTGAACTTTGAATATAAGGAAGCACAGTGTTAGAGGTGAGGGGAACTGTATGAGTTTATTGGATTATTAGAGAAAATGTAAATATGAACATATTTTAAGAATTTTTTAAATATAGACATGATTACTGTGATTCTCAAATGACAGCTGATATCACTAAAACACCCCATTGTGGTGAGAAAATTGTATAAGAATTTAAATATTACCATTTCAAATTTTATTAACATTTATGGCTTCATAAAAGCACCTCAGGATGCCCTCAAAATTTGGGGGGGAGAAATCTACTTTTGAAATACATGCATAGCTCAGTCTTCCACTAATTTCACTTGCTGCATGCTTAAGAGGGTTAGCTTTACTTAAAGTCTTTATTCTTACTATCTAGATAATTTTTATTTGACTGCTCTAAACGTACTAAGCAATCTTGATTCTAACAGTAACAATATATCTTTGTCACTGGTTCTGTTAATTCTAATGATTGGTCCTAGGCTGTTCCTCCCCTTCCTTTAGGAATGGTACCTTCCAGTCTCTCCATGTGCATGAAAAGTGACAAGCATGGGTCCCCATATTTCTACTTATTGGGCCACCCTAAAGACACGGTTTGTAAAATCTGCATGAATATTATCTTTCTCTAATGAGCCTTGGTTTTGCATATGTTTTAACAGGCGTGTAATGCTTTCTCTTTCATAGTAGCTTGTCTCCTTACTGCTAGAGTTCTGGAATATATTTTTAACTGAGTCCTCATAAATCATAAGGATAGGATTTGTGGAAATTTGAGATACACCCCATCTGGGGGAGGCAGCCTAGAAAGACCCCAGCAGCAGAGTAAGAGAGGCAGCACTAGCAGAGTTCTGCCCCACACACTTCCAAAAATCCTCCTGGGATTCCAAATAGCCACATTTATTTCCTCTCAGCCCAGGTATGGACATCTCCAAACTAAGCCACCTTTTTTGCATCTGACAGAAAGCGAGCCATCGTTGCCAGACATTCTAGCCCTGGAAACTCTGAACTGCACCTGACACTGTGGGCAGTTCCCAGCTGCTGTGGGGCGGTGGTCCACTCAGCACTGAACCTTCTCACCTTCCTTCCTCCGTACTCAGTGATATACCAAGTTTAAGGGGAAAACAAACATTTTTAAGACCCCATTTGTGACTATTTTTTGAAAGTAGTCGTAACTTTGTATCTAGACAGTATTCACAACTATTTCAAAATGAATCTTCTCAAGTATTGGCTGTATTTTAGCCTAATATTGGATGAACATTCTTAAGAAAAATAAAATCATCCTATACATAGATAAGGGACAACATAGATGATAGCCTTGCAGGGATAGTTCAAGCAACTTTTTACCCTCGCTACATCCCTAGAGCAGCCCACATTTCCACTGTCAAATCCTGCAGTGGCATGTTGCTACTGCCACAATTTAATTGGACTGGGATTTAAAAATGTCAGTCTGTCAGAAACTCTCACTCATGCTCAGTCTCCACAGTTAGCCATGTAAGTATGACTCAGACTACACATTTCTTGATTCTGGGTGGATGCTACCCCTTTCACGCTGCCACAGTTGTGGCTAATCATCTCTTCTCCAAATTCTTTCAAGCCAGCTCCCTAAATGTTTTCTGAAATAAATTTTCTAGTTGTTAATGACCCTACTAATTGCCATCCAGAAGTGGCCTCCATTTAACATGAAAGACAATATTATCAGTAAGTGAATTATTTAATTGGCCTACTGCTAAATAATTTCTTAGGAAATAGTTTGTGCTGATGTAAATACCTACACACACACACACACACACCATTGCAATAATTCCTGGAAAAAATAAGTTTAAATGTATCATTTCTCTAACATGTGTCTCTCTGGGATAACTTACTGATCAGAGGAAAGCTCAGTTAGGCATAAAAGAAAAAGTTACCATATGCTAAAATAGGTATGAAGTCATGGAATAATTATGGGGTAAATCTAGCCTCATGACTGTAGATTAAAGAGGCACAGATTTCTGTTTCTGACAAAAGAAGATGTGTGGTTACCGTATGATTTACTTTAACTAGTCTGTAATCCCTGGGGATAAGAAGACCTGAATCAATTCACCAGAGTCACTAATTTTCAAAAGAGAAAGGAAAGAAGAAAGGAAGGGGAAGGAGAGAGAAAGGAAAGGCTCTTTGTGGTTTCAGTTCAGTTCCACAAACATCTTTCAAGTGTCACCTGTGACCCCAGGCCCCTTGCTCAGAGCTCAGGATATAAAGAGGAATACGAAAGGCTCAGCCATGTGCATTCACAGGCTAGTAGGGGAAACAGGGAGAAAATAGCTCACTAATCGCTATGGCTAGCATCAGCAAACGTGATAAGACACAGAGGAGGCGTGTACTAAATCTGCTTAGCAGAGTTGTAGAAGGTTCTACCCAAAAGGTGACATTTTAGCTGGACATTGATTTCACCAGAGTGGGCAAAAGGTAAGGCTGTTTCCAAGCAGAGAAAGCAGTTGGAGGAAAGTCAGGAGACATGTTCAGAAGAGCTATAGCACAGGGTAAATGGGAAAGGTGGTGGCCAAAATGAAAGAGGAGCTCTGTGTAAAAGGGCCTTCTATAATAAGCAAAGGAATTTGATGTTCATATACTCAGGTGTCATTTAAAACATTTTGTAGTAGGAACACTCAAGAAATGACAGCTGTTTTGAGGAGTGAGGGTGGGAAATGGCCTGCCACCCCCTGGGACCTCCCCCATCAGCTGCCTCACATGCCACCCACATGTTGGGCCACCCTGGGAATCCACCCAGCATGGACAGCCACCGGGTGCAACCAGAGCTCCTGCTCAGCTCCAGCAGTGGGCAGCCAGGCCCTGTTTTCCTGGCTTGTCTTTTCAGAGGACGGAGAGGGTCAGAGTACAAAGATGAATTAGACACTACTTCTACCCTAAGGGAATCTCTAAGTGGGAAATGTCTAAAGAAAAACAGGATACTCATTGTTTGTAAAAAAAAGAAAAAAACATTCTTTAATCATATTCTTGTTGAAATCATCTGTTGGTATACAAGGTACCTGAAAACAGGGATGCTGTGCTTAATTTCTCTTCTCTCATACACACTGCATTTTAAAGTCTGGGTTCATCAGGATTCAAGTGACAGCATCCCCTCCTCCTCCACAGACCTTCAGGCTTGCTCTGGTGACAAAATCCAATGACTGCTTCAACCCTGTAACAGCTAACACTGTCGTCATCAGGTTATGTGGATCTTCTCCTTCTCTGATTGCTCCCCCGAGTCTTCTGCTCTCCTCCTATCCATAACACCTCTTCCCAGCCTGGCCTTTGAGATCTCTTCTGCCCTCATGGTTCCACCTGTCACCACTGTGAACATGAAACTTATGTCTCTTTCCCTCTCTCCTCCACAGCTCTCCTCCAGACATCCAACTGCCTGCTAGGCACTCCCACCCAGATACCCAACATTTAGGTATTCAAATTATATTCATGCCCTTTCCTCTGAAAACACTCACCCTCTTGAATCAATTTTTAATTAAGGAACCATTAGTCATCCTGGATGCACAGCTCAAAACCATCTTCACTAACTGCCCCACTCGTACTCATGTGTATGCAACCAGTTCCCAAGTCTGAGCATCACCTCTCAATTTCCCGGGTCAGCCCTCCCCTGCATCCCTTTCATTATTCAGGCCCACTCCCCTGGAGTAGGTAGCCTTCTCCCTGATATCCCCCCTGCTGTGATCAGTCTTCCCCAATCACTGATGCCCAAAGTCCTAAAGGATCACCCCCACTCAAAAATCTTTTCCAGCCCCCCCTCCTCCAAAAAAAGTCTTTAAATGAATCCCCAAAGTCGTCCACAATTTGGCCTCATCCTGCTATTTCAATCTTATCTCTTATCTCCCACAATATCTTATTACACTATCTGTGTTTAAGCTACACTGGGACATTTCTCATTGTCCTATATTCTTGCCTTTAATGGTTGGACACATGCTGATCTCTTGGCTTGGAAAACTCAAACCTTATCTTCTTTCAAAACCTGGGTCAAAGGCTGCCTCCTCTGTACATCCTTCCCCTGTCCACCAATCAGAAGTAATCTTTCAGTCCTCTGAAATCCTATAGCCCTTTATTCATACCTCTCTCCTCTTTTTCTCTCTCCCCCAACACCCAGCAGAGTTATCGGTATCCTCATACTTCCTCCCCTTTGTGGAATTCAAGTTATTCTTATCAATATTTACCTAGGTTCTTAATACAGTGCTTTGCAGATTGAGGACAACCTGGAAGACTGAATAAATAAGTGAATAAATAAACATTTTGCAATATCACGAGGTCATCATTCTGACAGCAAATTTCAATGTCTGTTTTGTTTAGATAGTCATAGAACTGGTAGGATGGGTGACCCAAATTTCTACTGACCTCTCAACCTAAACCAGAAATAGAGTTTCTCTCTTTTTTTTTGTGATAAATTCCTGCCTGTCCACTTATTTTCTAGTAATGTATCTCTTTGTATTGAGAGTGGACTGAAAGAAAATTGGCTAATTGAAGTTCCAGGTAACTGTTTCTGGTTCATCTAAGTTTTATCATTTATATGAAGTTTTCCTTCTCACATTACAGTGGTGACCTATGTCAGCAGCACAGACTATAGTTTAACATGCCAGAGTTCCTTCTGGGATACAGAAATGCCTTGTACAGCACAGTCTCTTGGAGACATGAGATAACTGGGACCTATGGGCCGAGAGTTAAGATCAGGTCTGTCTTAGTGGGATTCTATGTCTGCCTTCCTGCTATGGAAAAGGGGTCACTACAGAAATTCTCTAAGTTCACTTCTCGTCTCCTGGGTCTATACCACTTTCAACCAAATTTACTTCTATCAGCTATTGTTTGATTCCAAGGGGACTACAGAAAAAAACATGGCATTATATCTGCCTGAGTCCTGCCCCAGGGGCAGGGTCATTTAAGATCTGTGGAACTGGCAGCCCTCAACTGGGGGAAAAATGAAATTAAAAGTGGCAAGCGATAAAGAGACAGGACACACAGAATAGAGTTTTCAAGGAAGGACACAGCGGACCACTGCTAGTTTGAGGGTCTTCAGCAAGTGGCTCTGAGTCTTTATTCCACCCAGCTTTTCTGAAAAGCTATTTCCTCATTTAGCCAAAAGGGTAAGCTGAGGAAGGGAGTGAAAAATCAGCAGTTTTTCCATGTAAGCATGTTAGTTCTTATTCTATCTATAATCATTAACTTTAAGGGTCCAGGCAGCCTTGAGAAATCCAGAACCTGAGCCTTGTGTGGGATCAGCCTCCTGTCTGTGGTTACACACGCAGATCCTAGGGGAGGTTAGGACACAGTGGCATCAGGCTCCTCTGAAGAATAGGTGGAAGAGAAGAATTTTCTTCTGATCTCCACCCAAAGACATTTACCTCTGTGATTAGGGTACAAGCCCTCCTTCCTGCCCAAAATCTCAGGGCTCGAGCTGTTCTCTTGACCTCTCCCCTGGCCATTGTACAAATCCCCACAATGGATATTTGCTTCTGGAAAGTTGTTGACTGTTGACTGGGCAGGGGTCAGCCTGGTAATGTTCCTTCCCAGGCCTTGCAGGCAGCTTCTGCTATGGCCATTCAGAGTGCTTACCGACCCAGCAGGGGTGTTTGTAAGCTGTATACGTTACAGGCCAGGCTTCCAGTAAAAGTGGAAACTGCCCAGACAAGTAAATTACCTGTTAGTTTAAAAGTAAGCTAGCTAAACTGTTTTTATTCTGCCTTTCTCAGCTTATTTTTCTGTTTTTCCCCTTTTCTGGGGGTATTTTCCCTTGCCAAGAATGGGGTCTTTGGTCCCCATTCTCCTTGCAATTATTCCTTCTCTCAAGGAGCTCTCCATATCACTAAAGAGCCCAAAATACTTAGGACAGAAAAGGCTGGGCACAGTGGAGCACAGCTGTAATCCTAGCACTCTGGGAAGGTGAGGCAGGCAGGACAGCTTGAGGCCAGGAGTTTGAGAGTGAAGCCCTGAGCAAGAGTGAGGCCCTGTCTCTATAAAAATAGAAAAATTAGCTGGGTATAGTGGCAGATGTCTATGGTCCCCTAGCTGAGAGGAAGGAGGATCACTTGAGCCTAAAGCTTTGAGGTTATGGTGAGCTATGATGACACCTCTGCACTCTAGCCTGGGTGACAGAGACCTTATCTCAAAAAAAAAAAAAACAAAAAAAACAGGGCATTACAAACCAGAATGACATGGTTACAAACCAGAATGAGACCTGTTGAGACAAGAGGTGAAAAAAACAATGACCAGAGAGTCACCCAGAGTTTATTTGAAGGTAGTTGATCTTGAGAAACTCTTGAGGAACTGGTGGGTTTAGGACAGGCAGAGAGGCAGGCCAAGGGCTGTATGATTCCAAGTGAAAATAGGATATTGTGTGAGATGATTTTGAAGCCAAGGGGAGAATGGTAGGACCAGAGCACAGGGCTCCTATCAAAATGCAGAGAGAGGAGACAAAACTTTGAATGCTTAAAAGAAGCCAATACTAGAAACTAATGACTGTGAGATGATCCAGAAAGTTCTGGGGAGAAAACATTTCTGGAAAGAATTTTCAATCCTGGCTACCCATCAGAATCACCTGGCAAATTCATACTTGAAAAATAGCCATAGAAGCTCCTTTCTTGACCAATTAAACCAGAATAGGGTAGGGGAAAGCTGTAGACAGAGGTTGCTTCTGTTGTTGTTAATATTGCCCAGGTCAATACAGTGAGCCACCAGA
This sequence comes from Arctocebus calabarensis, assembly GCA_963573935.1. Classification (NCBI taxonomy): domain Eukaryota; kingdom Metazoa; phylum Chordata; class Mammalia; order Primates; family Lorisidae; genus Arctocebus; species Arctocebus calabarensis. The sequence goes on from CAUYON010103431.1 coordinate 69,382, forward strand.
GCTGAAGACCACTGATCAAGAGGCAGATCAGATAAACCATTAACCCAGAAAATGCAGGGATGACTAAGGAGGTGGTAGAAACAGTGGAAGTAAGACACAGGGGAGTTGCCAATACAAAGAGCCTTGGAAGTAGAATCCATAGACTTGGTAACTAATGGTAAAGGAAATAATAATAGGACCCCCCCAAAATATCCCTAGGTTAGATCCTAATCATTAGGGGTGGGGGTGGGGTAGAGAGGGATAGGCAAATTCAGAAATGATGCCATTAACTACCTGTGATCTTTCTTTTTTTTTTTTTTTTTTGTAAGACAGAATTTATTCACAGAAAAGAATACAGAAAACATTAAGGCTCCTGTTAGAGGGAGAGAATTCTAGTGGGGAGAGAGAAGCTCTCTCCATTTCTCTCCCAGTCTTTCCCCATCTCCTCCTTTCGGCCTTTAGTCTCAGGGTATATATAGGTGTATGGGTTCCTTGGCAAGGAAACGAATGAATACAGTCCCTTCCGCCAGGGGCAAGGTGAATGAATGTATCAATGAATGGATACAGTCCTTTCATGGAATTGAGGCCTAGGAAATTCCCAAGAAATTGACCTAGGCATAGGAGATGGGGGTTCCACATTTAGTCCTAAGTGTGACGTGAAGGAGACACCAAGGCACAGGTGTCTCCTCAGCAGTTGTCCAGCCTTTTTGGCAATTGGAGCCTCTGGTGGAGGTTGGAGGTCCCCCTCCTTGCCTGTCATCCAGCCCGCTGG
>CAUYON010103434.1:0-39855 GCA_963573935.1 Arctocebus calabarensis
GCGCCTGTAGTCCCAGCTACTTGGGAGGCAGAGGCAAGAAACTCGCTTGAGCCCAGGAATTAGAGGTTGCTATGAGCTGTGATGCCATGGTACTCTATCCAGGTTGACAGCTTGAGGCTCTGCCTCAAAAAAAAAAAAAAAAAAAAGAAAAAAAAAAGTTTTATAACAGTACCAATAAGTCTAATGAAATGGACAAGACAGCCACACTGAAAACTATAAAACATCGCTAAAATTTAAGAAATTAAAAAGTTTCATTTACATACTATATAATACTAAACTTAAGAATCTTAATAGAGAGGTAAACCATTCTCATGGACTGGAAGTACCAATATTGTTAATACATCAGTTCTCCCCCACATTAATCTAAAAATTCAATGTAAAACTAATCAAAATCTCAGCAGGTTTTTTGAGGCAACTGACAAGCTAACCTTAAAACTTATATAGAAATATACAATGAAAACTTATAAAGTTAGAGGACTTGTACCACTTCAGACTTACTTAAAAGCTATAATAACTGAGACAGTATATTGAAGACTTAGGGTAGGAAATAGGAGGCCCAAAAGACACATACATTATATGTACCTGATTTAACACAAAGGCACCACTGCAATTTAGCAGGAGAGAAAATGGCCTTTTCAACATATGGTTCTGAAGCAAGTGTGTATCTATCCATATGGGGGGAAAAATTTTTTTTGTTTTGTTTTGTTTTTTTTGGTAGAGACAAGAGTCTCACCTTATCACCCTCAGTAGAGTGCTGTGGCGTCACACAGCTCATAGCAACCTCCAACTCCTGGGCTTAGGCAATTCCTTTGCCTCAGCCTGCTGAGTAGCTGGGACTACAGGCACCCACCACAATGCCCAGCTATTTTTTTGTTGCAGTTTGGCCGGGGCCGGGTTTGAACCCATTATCCTCGGTATATGGGGCCAACACCCTACTCACTGAGCCACAGGCGCCACACCAGTTTTTCTATTTCTAGTAGAGATGGAGTCTCACTTTTGCTCATGCTGGTCTTGAACTTGTGAGCTCAAGCAATCTACCTGCCTTGGCCTCCCAGAGTGCCAGGACCTGCTAAACAACAATGACAACTGCAACAACAACAAAAAAAAAGCAAAAAAAGAAAAAGCCGGGTGTTGTTGTGGGCACCTGTAGTCCCAGCTACTGGGAGGCTGAAGCCAGAGAGTCACTTAAGCCCAAGAGTTTGAAGTTGCTGTGAGCTGTGACAACACAGCACTCTACTGAGGGTGACATAGTAAGACGCTGTCTCAAAATAAATAAAGAAATAAAATAAAATGAACAAGGCAGAGGGCACTGATGACTAGGATAGCCACGGTGGTCAGGGCTACCCTAGTATACACGCACGGTGGCAGCTGTGGCCAGTGGAGCTCCCCATGTATGCCCCAGGTCCATGTATAAATCTTCCTGGCCAGAAGGCTAGGAATATAACCACACCCTCAGTGTGCCTTTCCTAACCCCCTTGGAAGCAGAAATCACCCATGGGTCCCTGGCTCCAGATGCTGACTCCCACCTAAGGGCAGTTGGGAAGGGTTTTACAGTGAGTGGCAGTCATGTGACCCTCTACTGGAAAGTTAAAAGACTCTTGCCTGCTATGAATTTCCATCATCAACTTTCTTGGTTAGCTTTCCCTTCCAGTGTAGACTATGCAGCTCTTTGGGCCCATTTTCTGCTAAGCCTGGGCTGGGAAAAGGAGACAAGGTCTGACCTTGTGTCTCCCAAAGAGCATCCTTCCTTAGTGCAGTGATTATCACAGCAGTTGCTACTTTAGTGTGATGGCCTGTTTTGGCTCTTGGGTGCTTAGGGTCCACTTGCTTTGTTTAGTGCTTACATGTTTGTTATTACAGAAAATAAAAATGAGCTACTATTCCAAGTCTTAGTTTATTTTCAGCTGCAAAAACTTCAAATATTCTTGCCATTGTCCTTGGGATGCAGGGGAGGTTCTGGGATTCAGATATACAAGTAGTACAAGGTAACTGAGGACAATTTAGGAAATGGAAGAAAATGAGAATTTGTCTAGGTCCTGTCATTCAGCATTAACTACTATCAACATTTTGAAATATTTTCTCAGTGTTACAGTGGTACTTATGAAATCAATGTTTAACAGCAATATAAAATGTGTAATTTTGGCTAGTTTAGAATTAAATTTTTTCCTAAGTTTTAAAATCTAACTTGAACTTCCCTCTTTCTAAAAATTCTTTAGAAACATAAATGGTACATAAAAAATGCATTATAACATGATCATTGAACATCTACATTGTTTCTGGGTTTTTTCCTGTTACAGATATCGATTCAATGGAATTCTTCTTTTTTTTTTTTTTGAGACACAGTCTCATTTTGCCCTCAGGAGAGTGCCGTGGCATCACAAGTCACAGCAACCTCAAACTCTTGGGCTCATGTGATTCTCTTTTTTTTGAGACATAGAGCTGTCGCTCTAGGTAGAGTGCCGTGGCGTTACAGCAACCTCCAACTCTTGGGCTCAAGTGAGTCTCTTGCTTCAGCCTCCCAAGTAGCTGGGACTACTGGCACCTATCACAACAGCTATTTTTAGAGATGGGGTCTTGCTCTGGCTCAGGCTAGTCTCAAACCCATGAGCTCAGGCAATCCACACACCTTGGCCTCCCAGAGTGCTAGAATTATAGGTGTGAGCCACTACACCCAGCCAATTCAATGGAATTCTTGTATTTAAGTCTTTTTATGAATGATTATTTCCTTAAGATAGATTCCAAGAGGTAGAATTACTGAGTTAAATATTTACTATTTACTTATATAAAGCTCTTCATCTATAGTACAAAATTGCACTCCAAAAAGCGTGCCCTCCCATCAGAATGGTTTCCTACATCTTTGTCTGTTTCTTGTCAAAATAAAAAACCTAGTGTACGTGAAAATAACAAGCAACCCAGAAACACTAGCAGTTTTGTGGATTATCAGCCTGTGAAGAAAGTACTGGGGCAACTGGCTACAGTGGGGAAGTTGTCAGATCTCTATAAAATATGTGTCCTGCTTAACTCAAGTCTCATAGCTCTTTTGTAGATGCCATTGTAGAAAACTCCATGGATGATAGTATTTGCTCAGAATAAAGGCAACTGTGACAGTATCAACTGTTGATGAAGATGTGGAGCAACTGGAACTCCCACAAAGCGCCAGTAGAAAACTCCTGAGCCAAACTTTATAAACTTCAGTGTATACTACCATACTCCCAGCTCTCCTGAGTGCATATGTACAACAAAAGACAGACAAGAACATATACAATCCACACACCTGGAAACAACCATAATATTGTCCAATAGTAGGATGGATAATCACATGTGGTACACCCAAACAAAAGAACATAATACAATGCACAAGACACATGCAATAATATGAATGTAACATAGAATGAGCAGTGAACTTTTATCCCACAAGATTAAGGACTGGATGCTCCTAAGAGGGCACACTCATGAGTGGTGAGGCCTGACAGGAAAGGGACCCAGATAACATGCTCTAAGGCCAGGGTCCCAGATTGAGGTCTATACAGAAGCCTGGGTTCCTAAGGGCATAGTTGAGGTGAGGGTCCCATGTGTCCTCTCTAACCCTGCCTCTTGGACCTTCCAGCTTGGCTGCATGCTCTTGTGCCTGTCCTACGTCTGAGCAAGCATACCCCATCACCCCTGAGCCAATCCTGACTCTAAGAGGAACCCTTCTTTCCCTGAGGGTGCCTGTCTCCTTGACCCCAGCACTCATGCTTTAGTCCATCCCTTCCCACTCCCATTTCCAGCTGCCAAATCATCTTGGAAAAGATTCCTGAACCAGGAATCTCTGTGCCTCTGCACAAATCCAGGGCAAGAAGAACAAGACCCAGGTCAACTGGCAGTGTCCCAACTCAAAGCAGCAACAGAGGCACTCCCAGGAAAAGGAATGCCTTGGGCGGTGCCTATGGCTCAAAGGAGTAGGGTGCTGGCCCCATATGCCAGAGGTGTGTGTTCAAACCCAGCCCTGGCTAAAAACTGCAAAAAAAAAAAAAAGAAAGGGAATGCCTTGAAGAGAAGCAAGGCAGGGCAGAGTGAGCCAATGGAAGGTCTCTCTGCAAGGAGGGTGTCTGTGTCAGGCCCCAAGAGAAGGATCATCACCCTGCAGCATCCTCCAGGAGAGGAAGCTAGTGCAGGAGTAGTGGATGGAGCAGAGGCTAGGGTTGGGCTGATCAGGACAGGGTAGGGTGCTGGGAGTCTGAACACACAGAGTGAAAGTAGCAGACCCCAAGGAAGGGACAACACTGGCAGGCCCACAAGCAACCATGTGGGACACCCCACCTCTTCTATCATGGCCCTAGTCACTGTGCCCCAAGCTCAGCCAGTCCAGCAGGAGATACAGGGTGAGCTCTCAACCAGGCTGGATCTCTCAGACTTTTCTGAAGATGTGACTTTCAGCATGTCCTCTGCCCTGTAGCAGTACCCTGCTAGAGTGGAACCCCTCTTCTCCCGGGCCCTACTTACTCTTCTCACCATGCCGGTTTAAGTGTAGGTTGCTGAGGTCAGCTTGGAACTGAGGCCCAACCATAATCTCCTACAAAGAAAAAGACCCAAGTGTCAGGGCACTGAGGATACATCCTGGCAGGAGGCCAGCACTAGAGTGCTATGGTAGGCTCCAGATGCAGGGCTGGTGCCTGGACTCCAGACTCATCTAGGCAGTTGGCCCACTGTCTTCTAGGTCTGTGATATTAGGACAGGAAGCAGAGGCTTGGGAGTGTTAAACTGTCCTGACGCTAGACCCTAGGGTCCAGATCTGAGTCCCAGCCCACCCCCAGAGACCAGGGGCTCATGCCCTCCTCCAAGGAAGGGCACAACAGCAGGCCCAGCTGTGGTGCTTCAGACTAGGGGGAAATCAGAGTCACGCACCTTTTTACACTTGTTGACAGGAAGAGAGTCCTCCTCGGTGTCAGAGGAGGCTGAAGAGCCAGGCTCTTTATCTTCATCAGCCAGGAAACGAGCTTTCAGAAAAGGGAAGAAGTTAGATATATCTGTTGCAGTCTGGCCCTTCCTCTCCTGCTGTGCTGAGGGCAGCCTCAGAGACTCCACTGACTGTAGCCTGCACACCCCTTCTCTGAGTGACCTCCCTCCCCAACCTGGTGCCAGGCACATGGGTGGGTACAGGACCCAGAATGCATATATGAAGGAGGCTCTCCCTCCTTTGCAATGGCTATACCACAGGGCCCTAATCCCCCAGCCACCAGGAAAAGCACACATAGAGGCAGGCAGCCCCAAGTGAGGATGGTTCTGGGCATGACATGCTATTCCTGGATCTGCTACCTATTTAGACCAAAACCACCACGAGTCTCAGCTCAAAGGCCAGGACAGAGCCCTGGGCAGATGCCCTCATCTGTGTGGTGCTTTCAGCATGCCCCAGTCCTAACGCCTCCATGAGTTTCACTGGTGTCTGGCATGGGCTTACAAAGTGGGGGATGGGCCATGGACACCTACAGCCACTCTGATGAGGGAAGAGGTCGGAGGCCTCATGGGAGGTCACAGACGGAGTAAGGTCATCAGCTGAGGACTGTGTCTCTTCCTCCTCGCCTGAAAGCAAATCCTTTGCTATTTGTTCCTTTAACAAGAAAGTAAAGAGTATTTTACACTTCCTTCTAACAATATCAAAACACTAGTAACAATAAAAACAGTGACAGAAGCCTCCCTCACTGGAGAGTCCTGAGGCTCACATGGGCTGTTAATTCCATTCTATAGGTAAAGAAACTGAGGCGCTGGGACAGTCCAGCTGAGGGTAGACTGGGTGGGAGTGTGGGAGCACAGCTCACACCTGACTACCAAAGCTTGAACGGTAAAAGCTGCTCCAGGCACCCACCTGAAGCAAGTGGCTCTCTTTACCTGTGCTTTTAGTTTTAAACTCCCATAGTAAAGCCCTCTCTGCCCCCTGACACCTGACCCATGACCTCTGGATGGGGGCATCAGAAGCTGGCCCTGGGAAGTTGATTACTGGCTCATCACCACTCCCAGCTGCTGTCCTACCACCCACTCAGCCAGAATGACAACCAGCCTGAGGGCAGGGTCTCTCTGTTCCAGCCCCCCCACAGCCATTCTTGCCCTGGGTGGCTGGTCACAGTAAGCAATCTACAAGCTAGACTTCTGCTTCCTGATCATGTTTCCATTTGTTCTAGGGGCCTCTATGCCTCCTTTCATCAAACACCACCCCCACCCCTGCCCAGAGCAGCCAAGGGCTCCGTGTGGGCTCCCTACTTTTGCTGAGGGCCAGTTCTTGGAAGAGACCTTGCTCACCTTGTCCAGGGTCATGTCCGGGAGGCTGGGCGCCACGTCACCACCCTCACTCTCCCGTTCTGAGATGGGATCTGATGCCTCATAGCCGTAGAGGGCAAGCAGCTCATCAAGGGGCATGTCGCTGTTCTGAACAGGGGAGGGGGACAGGGCCCTGTCAGGAAGGACTGCTCTGGGGGTTTCTAGGCCCCTTCCTTTTCCCTGAGCTCTGCTGGCCACCACAAGGACCACTGCCACAACCCACTACAGCACTTACCAGCCAGACCCAGGCCTGACATTCACCCAAGAACTCCCTTACAACCCCTGGGACAGGTCAGAGGAGATACCTGATCCTAGAGGTCACCAGCCAGGGAAGGGTGCAGCCAGAAGTAGCCTACCAATCTGCATCACACTGCTCATAGTACTTCCTTGTACATGCCTGTGCATGGCTAATTCTAGGAAGGCAAGGATGGCTTGATATCTAACACTCTGCTATCACAACTCATGACAATAAACCAAAGGGAAAACAACAAATCTGAAAAGGCATTTAGTGAAATCCAACATCCACTCTGACTTAGGAAAAAAACACTCAGTAAACACATAATCTGATGAAGCCTTATCAATATAATGGGAAAGGTGTCAGCTGGCACTGTGTCAAACATTAGTAGCCAGAGAAATTCCTATCACATCCTGCAACAAGAGCACCATGGCTCAAAAATACATAGAAATGAGGCATTTAATTCCTTGGAAGGCAGAGACACAAATTATCATTATGTTCCTCTCTAGCACTGCTTTCAAATCACTCTCTCTCTCTTCTCTCTATTCCTGCCTAGTGCTACCTGCCCACACTCCTCCCAGACTCCCTCGGGTCATAATCAGTTTCCAACATCCTAGACATTCCCTCTCATTCACCCAAAATGTCAGCATCTGTCCACCCTCCTAATTCCTGTCCTGACTCATTCTGGGGAACTTCAAATCCACATAGAAAACAAGCTCTTCCTCAGGGTGGCCCCTCCAACCTTCTCCCCATGGGAATCAAGTTCCCCCATTTATTCTCTGGTAGGAGTTCACAGATGGACCACATTCAGCATGCCCACCACCATTCCTGACTGTATTTGTTGGGGAGGTGGATGTGGTGTTCCAGAGGCCCCTGGGACCTTTTCAGGGTAACCCAAGAAGCCACTTTCATAATAGCACTAAGACACTATTTCCATTCTGTGCTGCATAGACACTGTACTGATGGTACAGAATCATAGCCAGCAAAAGGCTAGCACCCTTCACAAGCTGAGGCCAGTGCCATCATCCCACATCATCTGTCATTTTGTACCCCTCAGAGACTAAGAGAGGACAATTCCACTTATGAATAACCTGGATAAAATTAGCAATTTTGTTAAATCTCACCCTGAGCAGATGTTTTGACTTTTTCTTTTTTTTTTTTGTAGAGACAGAGTCTCACTTTATCGCCCTCGGTAGAGTGCTGTGGTGTCACACAGCTCACAACAACCTCCAACTCCTGGGCTTAGGTGATTCTCTTGCCTCAACCTCCCGAGTAGCTGGGACTACAGGCGCCCGCCACAACACCCAGCTATTTTTCTGTTTTGCAGTTCAGCTGAGGCCGGGTTTGAACCGGCCACCTTCAGTATATGGGGACGGCGCCCTACTCGATGAGCTACAGGCACCGCTTAAATGTTTTGATTTTATGTGTGAGGAAATGGGAAGCACACATACAGCACCTGCATACCAAAGTAAGGCAGGTCTCTCAAAGAAGCACACTTGTGAGACTGAGTGGTGAGGGGCGAGGGCTGCTCTTCTCAGTTTTACTAGGAATAACAGCTAGCAGACCACAGCCACTCAGACAAGCACTTGGTAGACAATGTTTCATACATGAGCCAAGTGGGCTATTACTTCAATGCAAACAACTGACTATGCTCACTACAATGGTAAAATTCAAACTTTCAAAAAAATATAATAATTTTAGAAAACTGAATTTGACGTGAACTTAATAAACTCCCAGTACTTAAAAAAAAAATTCTGATGAGAGTGGTAGTAATATTAACTCTTATGAACAACCCTAATCCCCAATGTGACTGCATTTGGAGATGAGCCTTTAAGGAAGTTAAAGTTCTAGGAGAGTCATGAGGGTGGGGCCCTCATCTGACAGGACTATTATCCTTATAAGAAAAAGCATAGCTCAGTGGTTAGGGCGCTGGCCACATGCTCTGGGGCTGGTGGGTTTGAATCTGGCCCAGGCCTGCTAAACAAACAAAAAAATAGCTGGGTGTTGTAGCAGGTGCCTGTAGTCCCAGCTATTAGGGTGGCAGAGGCAGGAGAATTGCTTGAGCCCAAGAGTCTGAGGTTGCTGTGAGCTATGACACCACAGCATTCTACTGAGGGTGACAAAGTGAGACTCTGTCTCAATTAAAAAAAAAAAAGAAAAGAAACAAAGAAAAGAAAAAGCACCTTTACTGTACAAAAGAATTTTTTTTTTCTTTTTGAAACAACAGCTCACTCTGTTGCCATGGGTAGAGTACTATGGCATTATAGCTCACAGCAACCTCAAACTCTTGGCAAGTGATTCTCTTGCCTTGCTTCCCAAGTAGCTGGGACTACAGGCACCTGCCACAATGTCCAGTTAGTTTTTTTCTTTTTTTTTTTTTTTTTTTAGAGGCACAGTCTCATTTCATCACCCTCAGTAGAATGCCGTGGCATCACAGTTCACAGCAAACTCCAGCTCTTAGGCTTAGGTGATTCTCTTGCCTCAGCCTCCCGAGTAGCTGGGACTACAGATGCCCGCCACAACGCCCTGTTATTTTTTTGTTGCAGTTTGGCCAGGGCTGGGTTTGAACCCGCCACCCTCAGTATATGGGGCCAGCGCCCTATTCACTGAACCACAGGTGCCGCCCTAGTCTTTCTATTTTTAGCAGAGACAAGGTCTAGCTCTTAATCAGGCTGGTCTCAAACTCCTGACCGACCTCATGCAATCTACCCGCCTCAGTCTCCCAGAGTGCTAGGATTACAGGCGTGAGCCACCATGCCCGGCTGTACAAAAGCAAATTATGTAATCAAAAAGTTTGTATCCCCATAATATTCTAAAATTAAAGAAAAACCCACTGTGGTCAGGCACTGTGCTTATGCCTGTAATTCCAACACTTGAGAGGCCAGAAGTTTAAGACAAGCCTGGGAAACGTAGTGAGATCCTGTCTCTACTGGGGAAAAAAAAAAAAAAAATTTAACCAGGCATAGTGATGAACACCTGTAGTCCCAGATACTCTGGAGGCTGAGGTGGGAAGATCACTTGAGCCCAGGAGTCCCTACCTGAGTAACAGAATGAGACTCTGTGTCTATTAAAAAAAATAAAATAAAAAGAATAAATAAAACACCAGAAAGCTCACTTGCTTTCTCTGTCCACAATATGAGGACATAACAAGAAGGCAGCTATCTCCAAGCCAGGAAGACAACGCTGGCCGAAAACCCACTCAGCCAGACCTTGATCTTGGACTTTGCAGGTCCTGAATTGTGAGAAATAAATTTCTATTGTGTAAGCCACCTAGTCTGTGACACTTTGTTATGGTAACCCTATCAGACTAATACATTAACAAATGTGATTTTTTAATTTTACATTCAAAGATCTACAAGTGGGGCAGTGCCTGTGGCTCAGTGGGGAGGGTGTCAGCCCCATATACTGAGAGTGGTGGGTTCAAACCCAGCCCTGGCCAAACTGCAACAAAAAAATAGCCAGGTGTTGTGGCAGGCGCCTGTAGTCCCAGGTACTCGGGAGGCTGAGGCAAGAGAATCACCTAAGCCCAGGAGCTGGAGGTTGCTGTGAGCTGTGTGACACCATGGCACTCTACTTAGGGCGACAAAGTGAGACTCTGTCTCTACAACAACAAAAAAAAAGAACGAACGAAAAAAAAGAAAGAAAGAAAGAAGGAAGGAAGAAAGGAAGGAAAAGGAAGAAAGAAAGAAAGAAAGAAAGACAAGTGAACCAATATTTTGTAAAAAAAAACTGAACAATGCCAAATGTGACCAGATCACAAGTAGGTAAAGATCTGCTCTATGTTCAAGACAATGGATTTTAACACAACCAAGCACAAAATGTTTGCTGACACAGTCTCAAATCCCACTCTGCAAATATTCTTTACAAAACAACTAATTGCTGACTTTGGGTGTACCCACAATTATCTGCAAAGGCTAAACACTTCTCCATTTTCCAACAACAAATGTGCATTTAGCCAAATTTGTATTTCAACTGAAGGGACCTATCACAACTGATCAACGTTTGCCTTAAAAACAGCAGCTAGATTCTTGTATCTGCTGCTGGAGTCAAAGAGATATGGAAAAATTTTCCTAATATTTTTCTTTTGGAAAAGTTATCTTTATATTTTCATAAATATAAAAATATCATATATGTTACCTGTAATTAATTAATGTTATGTTTAAAAGTAGTAAATACATTTTTTAATTTTTATTTATTCATTCATTTATTTTATTTTATTTTTTTTAGAGACAGTCTCACTTTGTCACCCTCAGTAGAGTGTCGTGGCGTCACAGCTCACAGCAACCTCCAGTTCCTGGGGTTAGCCAAGTCTCTTGCCTCAGCCTCCCAAGTAGCTGGGACTACAGGTGCCCACCACAGTTTTTTCATTGCAATTTGACCAGGGCTGGGTTTGAACCCACCAGCCTTGGTATATGGGCTAACACTCTAGTCACTGAGCCACAGGCGCCACCCCCAGCTATTTTTGTTGTTTTTGTTGTTGCAGTTTGGCTGGGACCAGCTTCGGACCCACCACCTTCAATATATGGGGCCGGTAGTCTACTTACTGAGCCACAGGTGCCGTCCCACATTTTTTTAAAATTTTTTTTTTTTTTTTTTTGAGATTGAGTCTCACTATGTCACCCTTAATAGAATGCCGTAGTATCAATGCTCACAGTAACCTCGAAGTCTTGGACTTAAGCAATTAATTATCTTGCCTCAGCCTCCCAAGTAGCTGGGACTACAGGCACCCTCCATAACACCCAGCTATTTTTTTGTTGCAGTTGTTATTGTTATTTAGCAGGCCTGGGCTGGGTTCAAACTTTTAGTACAGTAAAAAAGCAATAGAAAAACGACATAAAGCTCCTGGAGAACCCTCAATCACGTTTACAACCACAAGGCGGCTTAGAGACCAGCATGATGGTTGGTTTCACACGTCACCACCAGCTGATCCAGAGCCCACAAAGGCACCCAATCTTCCACTGCAGTGCAGGTCCTAGCCCAATGGAAGGCACCCTGCAGGCAGATGTGCAGCAGTGCCTGCCAACATGGGATCTTTCCACGCTTTGAAACCGTGAAGTCTACCCAGGAGGCCCCACCTTGAGGACATGGGACCACTCAGCTCAGTACCTGGGAGATGAAGTCTTTCTCCAGTTCTCCTTCGGGCTTGCCTGAGCACCTTGAGGCCTCCTCGCACTCCTCCCGGATGCTGTAGTCCTGAGACAGGATCTCTGCAAGGTTGAACTGGTGGTCCGCAGAGCCCATGGACACCACTGTTGAGGAGACACTAGCCCAGGTGAGCACCCACCTCACCTGCCCCAGTCCTTATGCTTAGACTATGGACATCTGGGGCAGGAGAAGCAACAGGGCCCTGTTGTGCCCAGGGTTGAAGCCCTTGCCCAGCAGTGAAGAAGTTACTTGCCAGGGTCAGTCTCCCTCGTGGGAGATAACAGAATGCCTCACAAGCAATGCAGGTACTGGCAGTGTGCCCAGCAAATAGCATACACAAATTCCAGGGAGTTGGGGAGGGGTCTTTCTGAGGGACTGCTTGGTCTTCCTGAACAAACAGAAGGCTGCAAGGGTTTGGGGAGACAGTAAAGTAGACTAGGAAAAGAGGAGTACTAGGTAAGTTAAGAGTGGAAGACCATGAGGGCTCCTCGGAGCTGGGATCACCCCCGGCTCTTCTGCTGCATGTGTGACATCAGGCGAGCCCCTTCTCCTGGCACATGAGGGTGATGCTGTACCCCTGCCTCCATGAGGGATTATGAAATCAGGGCCCATGCAGGGAAAATGCTAGTGGGGCCCCAGCAGATGCTGCAGGAAGAAGCTACAGCTTCTGCACAGCCCAACGGATGGCAACTGTTGCCAGATCCAGAGCTTCCCCAAGAGAACCAAGATGTGCTCACTGCTAGGTCTCCCCATGAGTAGTATTCAATAAGCCAAAATTGTTTGTTTGTTTGTTTGTTTGAGACACTCATTTTTTCACCTCACTCTGCTGCCCTAGGTAGAGTTCCAGAGCATCATAGCTCATAGAGACCTCAAACTCTCAGACTGGAAATAATCCTCCTGCCTCAGTCTTCCAAGAAGCTGAGACTACAGGCACCTGCCACAACGCCCGGCTAGTTTTTCTATTTTTAGTAGAGACAAGGTCTCCCTCTTGCTCAGGGGGGCTCAAACTCCTGAACTCAGGCCATCCATCCACCTTGGCCTCCCAGAGTGCTGGGATTACAGCCAATAAGCCAAATTTTAAAACAAACAAGAAAACAGCTTGAATTCAATCAATCTAATGCAAGGAGCGGTGAAACCCATGGCTAGGATGCTAGGGGGCAGGGCAGGAGACCTCTATGGGACTGCTTCAGTGCATGTACACCAGCACAGACTCTAGGTCAGCACAGGTCCAACATGGCAGACACATGCCACAGGAAAAGAATGACCCAGAAAAGACAGGAACTTTGGAACCACTGACTCCTTGGAGGAGCAGCCATGTGGGGAGACAGGACAATGCCTTCTTTGGAGGCCAGGGTGGAGGTTGGCTTAGATGCTGGAAAGAGAGGCAGCTCCACACTGGCCTGCATCCTGGTGCAGGGAAGGGAAGAGCAAGTATAGAGACCACTGCCCTCCAGCATCGGCTCCTTCCTACTGGTCCTTTGCAGGTACCTAAAGCAGAGTTCCATGCCTCACTGGCAGGGGAGGCTTGGAACATTAATCCTAACTGGGCAACCAACAGCTCAGGGGCCCAAGGGCTGTAGGAACCCCTCAGCATGCCACCCCTCCCCAGAGTTCCAGAAAGCTGACCCAGTACTCAGCTTCATGCAGACGTGTACCAGGTGTGGGCAGGAGCTGCCAAAAGAATGGCACTCTGGTCTTCTACTAGAAGCTCTGAAGACAGTCTTGGGCCGCCAGGCTCCTCACCCTGCTAGAGAGCAGGAACACTGTCCTGACAACTCTGCCCCTAATCATCTGACTAAGCAAAGACTACACTCCACACTCCGAGAGCCAGTATACTGCTCCCTGGCTCAGCTGGACAAGCAGGGATTCTGTCTCTTACAACCACAAACGCCCTGGTAGACCTGGGCAGAAGGGAGAGAGGGTGAGGAAGGAAGGAAGGTACCTGTTGTCGTCTGCAAGCCAGGTTCCCCAGGGCACAGGCTGTGTGCAAGGCAGGAGGCCACTCGAGGACTCTGCCTCCCCAGCGAAGAGGCCTATGAAGAAAAAGAGGCAATGTTAGCTCAACTGTCATAAAACCTACCAATGGACATCACAGCGCTGGTCACAGCCCAGTCCCAGTGACCCCAGAGAAGTGGCTTCACTTCTATCCCTGGGTTCTGGGGACACTGAGAATAGGACACACATGCACCCACTGCTGGCTGTGCCTCCACCAGAGACCTACTCACAGGATCTAAGCACTCTGTTCAGAGCCAGGCACACTTCATATGACACTTAACTAAAAACTGCCTACTAGCAGCCCTATGGTCCTGACCCAGGCTACAATGTGGTCAGACCTTGAACACACCACACTCTGTGAGAAAAGGCAGATATACAAGACCACACAGGGTGTGACTCCACTTATATGAAATGTCTAGGATAGGCAAATCCAGACAGAGACAGGAAGTGGATTTGTGATTGTCAGGGGCTGAGGGGAGAAGGGAGTGACTGGTTATAGGGATGGGGCTTCTGTTTGAGAAGACAAAATGTTCCATAATTAGATAATGGAGATGGTTGCATGACTGTGAATATATTAAAAACCAATGAATTATATACTTTTTTTTTTGAAAAACAGGGTCTCACATTGTTGCCTGGGTAGGGGCCATCCTAACTCACAGCAACCTCAGACACCTGGGTTCAAGCAATCCTACTGTCTCAGCTTTCCAAGTGCCTGGGATACTGGTGCCCACTACCAGCTAGCTTTTTATTTTTTTGTTGAGATGCGGGGTCTCACTCTTGCTCAGGCTGGTCTTGAACTCCTGGCCTCAAGCAATCCTCCTGCCTCAGCCTCCCAAAATGCTAGGATTACAGGCATGAGCCATTGTACCCAGCCTAATTATACACTTTAAATGGATATATTTTATGGTTTGTAAATTAGGTCTATTTTTTTTAAAAGGCAAACCAAAAACCATTATAACAGCTACCATTACCTCAATGTTCAAAAGTTTACTAGGAACAAGAAAACTATAAATAAATATGTCTTATGAATATAAACATAAAAATCATCAACAATATACTAATAAATTGAATCTAGCAACATATAAGAATGATTATAAACCATAAACAAGTAGAATTCATTGCAGAGATGCAAGATTGGTTTAATACCCAGAAGTCAATTAATGTAATACACCATATCAAGAAAATAAAAAGCCAAAACACATGATCATCTCACCAGACCCATTTAACAAAATTTAACATGCTTTCATGTATAAAAACACTCAAAAGGTAGGAATAGAAGGGAACTTCTCAACCTGATAAATACCATAGTTATCATTGTACTTAATGGGTAAAACACTGGATGCTTTCCCCTTAATGCCATGAACACAATGGTGAAGTCCACTCTGACCTCCCCTATTCAATGTAGTGCTAAAAGGTACAAAAATAAAATAAAACAAAAAAGAATCAAGACTGCTAAGGAAGAACTATCTCTTTTTGCTGGTTACATGATCTTATACATGAAAAATCATAACTAAAGATTATTTGATGCATTCTGGAGCCAGGGAAATGAAAAAAAATGCAAAGAGGCCAGGAGCAAAGGCTCACATCTGTAATCCTTGTACTCTGGGAGGCAGACCCAGGTGGATTGCTTGAGCTCAGGAGTTCGAGACTACAGAGTAAGACCTCATTTCTATCATAAATAGAAAAACTAGCTGGGCATTGTGGCAGGCACCTGTAGCCCCAGCTCGGAAGGGGGAGGGGGACAGCAGCTGAGGCAATAGGATAATACTTGAGCCCAAGAGCTCTAGGTTGCTATGAGCTGTGATGCCAGAGCACTCTACGGAGGGCAAAAGAGTGAGACTCTTGTCTCAAAACAAAACAAACAACTACTCAAGCTAGTAAATGAGTTTCACAAGGTTGCAGTATGCAAAAATCAATATATAAAAATCAATTTTATTTTTACATACAAGCAATGAACAATCCAAAACAAATTAAGAAAAAATTGCATTTACAACAGCATCAAAAGAATTGTAAAATGTATAGAGTACTCTGAATGAAAAAAGCAGTGTTTGAAGAAATTAAGATCTAAGTAAATGAAAAGACAACCCACGTTCATGGCTGAGAAGACTTAACAGTAAGTTGGTAATACTACTCAACTAATTTACAGATTCAACACAATCCCTTATCAGATTTCCAACTGGCTTCTTTGTAGAAACAGACACACTAATTCTGAAACTTTTTTATTTTTTTTTTTGAGACAAAAAAGCTGTCTCAAGCCTCAAGCTGTCACCCTGGATAGAGTGCGGTGGCATCACAGCTCACAGCAATTCCTGGGCTCAAGCAAGTCTCCTGCCTCTGCCTCCCAAGTACCTGGGACTACAGGCGCCTGCCACAACGCCTGGCCATTTTTTTGTTGCAGCCGAAATTGTTGTTTGGCGGGCCCGGGCTGGATTCGAACCCCCCAGCTCAGGTGTAAGTGGCTGGCTCCTTAGCCCATTGAGTCATAGGCATCAAGGCACTAATTCTGAAACTTAAGGGACCCAGAACAGCCAAACATACTTGAAACTTCCTGATTTTAAAACTTACTATAGGCCAGGACTATATGTCTGTAATCCCAGCACTCTGGGAGGGTGAGATGGGAATATTGCTTAAGGTTAGAAGTTCCAGACCAGCCTGAGCAAGAGCCAGACTCCGTGTCTACTATAGACAGAAAAATTAGCCAGACGGGGTATACACCTGTATACACCTGTAGTTCTAGCTACTCAGGAGGATGAAGTAGGAGAATCGTTTGAGCCCAGGAGTTAAAGACCTTGCCTCAAAAAAAAAAAAAAAGAAACCTTACTACAAAGCTACAGTAATCAAAACAGTGTGATTCTGGATAAGGACAGGCTTATAGAGCACTGGAAAAGAATTGAGATTCTAGAATAAAGTCACATATTTACAATCAACTGAATTTGTTTTTTGGGTCATTTTTTTGAGACAGGTCTCACTTTGTCACCCTCAGTAGAGTGCCATGGCATCACAGCTCACAGCAACCTCAAACTCTTGGGCTCAAGAGATTCTCTTGCCTCAGCTTCCCAAGTAGCTGGGACTACAGGCGCCCACCACAACACCTGGCTATTTCTAGAAACAGGGTCTCTCTCTTGCTCAGGTTGGTCTTAAACCTGTGAGCTCTGGAAATGCACCCACCTCCGCCTCCCAGAGTGCAGGGATTACAGGCATGAGCCACCATGCCTGGCCATCAACTGAATTTGGATGATGGTACCCCAATAAACCAATGGGGAACGAACAGTCTTTTAAACAAACAGTGCTGAGGCAGTGGCTATCCCTATGCAAAAGAATGACACTGGAGCCCCATCTCATACTACATGTTATTAATAAAACTAACTCAAAAAAGATGGAAGACCTTAAATATAAGAGATAAAACTATACAGCTCTTAGAGAAAAATGTAGGAGTAAATATTTGTGACCTTAGATTTGGCAATGGTTTCTTAGGTAAGACAGCAAAGGTACAAAATAAAGCAAAAATAGATAAAACCATACTTCATCAATGTTAAAAACTTTTGTGCTTCATAGGACATAATCAATAAGGTGAAAAGACAATGCACAGAATGGGAGGAAATATTTGCAAATCAGGAAATCTGGTAAGGGATTTGCTAAAGCACTTTTACAACTCAATAATAAAAAGGCAATTTAATTTAAAAGTAGGCAAAGGATTTGAATAAGCATTTCTCCAAAGATATACAAATGGCCAATAAACACATGAAAAGATACTGAACATTGCATGAGGGAAAAGCAAATAAAACCCACAAAAAGAAACCATTTTAATAAGACTATGACTATGATACCACTTTAATAAGAGAATGCCTATGATTAAGAAGGCAAATAACAAGTGTCCACAAGAAGGTAGATAAACTGGAACCCTCATACAATGCTAGTGGAACATAAAATGATGCAACCTTTTGGGAAAATATTCCAGCAGCCCCTCCAAAAGTTAAACATAGTGTTATCATACAACCCAAGCATACGCTCTTACCTATAACTTGAGAGAAATGAAAATATGCACCTACAGTAAAAGTTATACATGAATGCTCACAGCAGGGTTATTCATAACCAAAAAGTGGAAAGAACTCTAATATCCATCAGCTAGGAACAGACGTACAAAAACAAAACAGTAGAATATTACTCAGCCATGAAAAGGAAAGAAGCTCTAACACAGGCCATAATGTAGATAAACCTCAAAGACATTGTACTCAGTGAGAGAAGCCAGACACAGAGGACACATATTGTATGAGACACTTTGTATGAAATGCCTAAAACAGGCAAGTCCGCAAAGATAGAAAGTGGATCCATGCTTGCCAGACACTTGGGGGACAATATAGTATTTGGAGAATGACCACTAAAGAGTGCGGGGTTCCTTTTGTAGTAATGAAATGTTCTAAAATTGATAGAGGTGATAGTTTCACAACTCAGTGAATATAATAAAAACCACTGAATCGTGCAAATTAAAATGGGTGAACTACATGGTAAATGGATTGTATCTCAGTAAAGCTGCTGCCAAAGAGTAGATCAAAATATTTAATAAAAGTTTGAAAACTTGTCTAGTAAGAATTTCAACACTGCTTTCCTCACTGAGTCCTCAAAAAAAAAAAAAAAAAACCCTCACAGGTGGTGCAATCATTCTCTCGTAAGAGAAACAAGGAAACTGAAGTTCAAAGAGGTTATTTCCAGAGTCACAGAACAAGTACACAACTACAAACTCAAGCTTAGGCCATGTGACTCAAAAACTCTACCCAGACGGTCATTCTCCTCAGGAGTAGACCCTTGAAGAATGCAGGTTAGGGGCACTGCTAAGATGAAAATCCATGTATAACTTTTGACTCCCCAAAAACTTAACTACTAACAGCCTCCCGTTGACTGGAAGCTTTAATGATGAATACATATTTGATGTATTATATGTATCATCTACTATGTTCTTCAAATAGAGTAAGCTAGAGGAAAAAACGTTATAAAGAACATCATAAAGAAGAGAAAATATATTTACTATTCTTTAAGTGGAAGTGGATCACCATAAAGATCTTCATCCTCGTCGTCTTCATGTTGAGGAAGCAGAGGAGGAGGAAGGAGGGGTTGGTCTTGATGTCTCAAAGGTGGCTGAGGCGGAAGAAAATCCGCATGTGAGTGGACCCATGCAGCTCATGACCATGTTGTTCAAGGGTCAGCTGTACATAAATGTACAGCAAAGCCAGAGGAGGGAGCAGGCAGGCACCGCAAGTCCTGGCACCAGAGCAATGAGGCAGAGAGGCTACAGGGAGCGGGGTGTGGAGACTGGTCCTAGGGAGGAGGCACAGGAGCAACAGGAGCTCCAAGCAGGAGAGACAGGTCCAGCCAACTCTAAGAAGTGCAGCCCTATAGCAGACAGCAACCAGTGGAAAAGAGAAGGGAAGAGGAGCCAGCGGGGCTAGGAAGGGCCACAGGGACTGGGAGTAGTCAAGGGAAGCAGAGCAAGCCAGAGACACCTTGCACCTGGCATGAGGCTAGTCCAGGCCTGGTGGGGTGGCAGTGAGGCCTAGTCCTGGCCTCTGCTCCTTCCAGGAACCAGCAGGTTGCCACCAGCCCCAGCCCACAACCACATGAGGCATAAAGTCCTGGCAAGAGAACCTTAAGTGACCTCTTAAATCACCCTTGGCCTTCTCTGAGACACTCTGAGTGGATATGGGGGAAGGGAAGGCTCTGGGTAGCCTTCAATGCCTCAGCCAGGGGGCTGGCTTTCTGTTCTTGCTACCAAGAACCCTGACAACCACACCAAAAGAGGCCCCAACCTGGATGGAGAGTTAACAGCCCCACGCACTCAAGGTCCAGACAGAGTAGCAGAGGATGGCATGGGGTCTTAGATGAAGCACTGTGCAGGGTCTGAGGAGGATCTGGCCTTTATCTGACTTGCCATTTAACAAGGAGTTCAAACAGAGAGGGGCAAAGAGAGAAGCAGCTGCAGACAACAGAAGAGCAGCCAACATGAGAGCCCGCAGCAGCATTAGATCCCCAAGTTCATTACCAAGTGACTCCAGGTCCATCAAACTTAACAAGGAATATAGACTCCAAGAACTTTCTTCCTTCCCCTGCCCCACTGCCTACTGTCCAATGGCGAGGCCACTCACACAGTGGTTCCCAGGGGTCCTAGTTCCACTCACTCACCTACTTCCACCCTGATTGTTTCCATCAAAGAAGAAAGCCAGCAAAGCCAAGTGGTAAGAGGAAAAAGATGGGGAGCTGGCCAAAGGTATCCCAAGTAACAAAAGGAAGAGAAGGATAACAGTGTTCTAAAGATGTGGTCCTAAAGGAGAAAGGCCACAGACTCAGGTGTCCCATCAGGGTCTTCTGGGAGTGGAG
The DNA here is from genome assembly GCA_963573935.1 of Arctocebus calabarensis. Classification (NCBI taxonomy): domain Eukaryota; kingdom Metazoa; phylum Chordata; class Mammalia; order Primates; family Lorisidae; genus Arctocebus; species Arctocebus calabarensis. The sequence continues at coordinate 20,039 of CAUYON010103434.1, forward strand.
GCAGCAGCAAGCTAGTCAGCATGAAAACTGTCAGGATGGCCCTTCTACCTAGCAGTCTCTAATTCTTGCTTACCACCCTTCAAAGCTGAAGCCAAAATGACACAGTGGCAGCACCGACACCTCTCATCCCATAATCTTGTCCTTTTTCCAGAGTGAGGCTGTCAAGACACCTGCCCTGAGGGGTTCTCCTCCCTCTCCCCAAGAATCCAGCCATGCCCCCTGTGCTCATGGTGGAAGGGATGCTATTTGACTTCTAAGGCTAACTCATAAAATACGATCCCATTTCCATCTGGTATCTTTTGGCACATTCTTGGAACCTAGTCACCATGCTCCGAGGAAGCACAAGCCACATGGAGAGGCCACATGCAGTATTCCAGCCAACAGACATGTCAACAGCCAGCTGTGAGGAAGCCTTTGCTGTAACTCTAGCCCCAGTCACCAATTTATTGCAATACACGAGGGACCCTGGGTGAAAACTGCCCTGTGGAGTCCAGTCAACCCTCAAAATATCAAAGATAATAATAAAATGATTGCTGGCTGTTTTAAGAAACTGAGTATTTGTTTATTTATTTTGAGACAGAGTCTCAAGCAGTTGCCCTGGGTAGAGTGCCATGGTGTCACAGCTCGCAGCAACTTTAAACTCTTGGGCTCAAGCAATTCTCTTGCCTCAGTGTCCCAAATAGCTGGGACTACAGGCACCTGCCACAACGCCCAGCTATTTTTTGTTGTTGTTGTTGCAGTTGTCATTGTTGTTTTAGCTGACCCAGGCCAGGTTCGATCCTGCCAGCCTCAGTGTATACGGCCAGCACCCTACTCACTGAACTACAGGCACCACCCTATCGTTTTTATTAATAGGAGTCAGGGGTCTTACTCTATCACCCAAACTGAAGTACAGTGGCATGATCACCGCTCACAGCACCCTCCAACTCCTCCTGCCACAGCCTCGCCAGTAGCTGGTACTACAGGCACCCACCATACCTGGCAGAAAATGAGTTTTGAGGTGATGTGTTATGCAGCAATAATTAACTAGTTCAACCTCCTCCCAAGAGTCATCCTTGACCTTCCCTCCTACTCAGATCCAGCTAAGGTGCATGGTTCCTCACTGGACTGCCCCAACATCTTATTCCTCCAACTGACTGAGTGGCCACCTACTTCAGGCCAACCAAGGGAGGACCAGCTAGTTAACCTGGGAAACAGGTTACACCTGTTTCCACCCACGTGGAGTTAACTAGCTTAGTTTCGGACTTAGATAACAGTGGATATGTACAATACTCAGAGCTCTGAGAAAACAGGGGAGGGGGCTACATAACTGGAGGTCAGCGAAAATCTCTGAAGGGCCTGAGGGGAAGCAGAACAGACAGTAGACAGCTCCCAAGAGATAGAACAGAACACAAAATGGAAGGAGCCCAGGGGGGACCACACCACAGGGGTGGGGTCCTGGAGAGGACCTGCATTTCATCCTAAGGACAATGAAAAGAGAATTTCATGGAGAATTTTAAACAGAGCAAAAGATGGTGTACTTTGGCTTTGAAAAGATTATTCTAGTATCCCTACACAGTATGAAGCACTCCCCTGTCTTCCACTGTGGTGCTGATGATTATTCTGGGATGACAATATAATAAGACAGCTAATACTAATCTTAAGTTACAACAAACCACTTTTATGAGTTAAATTCAGCTAAATATTAGCAACTTCCTAAGGTTCAACTTCTGTGTGCAAGCTAATGTAGCAACATCTCATGAGACCTCTTAGCTCTGAAGAGCTTCCCATTTAAGAGATGGGAGGCTTGGTGCCTTTGGCTCAATGGGTTAAGGCGCCAGCCACGTACACCTGAGCTGGGGGGTTCGAATCCAGCCCAGGCCTGCCAAACAACAATGACAGCTGCAACCAAAAAACGGCCGGGCATTGTGGTGGGCGCCTGTAGTCCCAGCTACGTGGGAGGCAGAGGCAAGAGACTTGCTTGAGCCCAGGAATTGAAGGTTGCTGTGAGCTATAAGGCCACGGCACTCCATCCAGGGTGACAGCTTGAGGCTCTGTCTCAAAAAAAAAAAAAAAAGAGAGACGGGAAACTGAGGTTCTGAGTTGGTCAACAGCCTACCTGAGGTCACAAAGAATTAGAGGCTCCAGAGGCAGATAAGCCCACCTAGGCGGAGCACCTGGCTGTGGCTCAGCATCAGCACACTTGGTCCTTTACTGGTCCACAGATCTTTCTCTGATCAGACTCTAAATCCCTTTGGAATAGGCCTCATCAATTCTGCCCTCTGGCAGATCCTCGGGGCCTAGCACAGAGCCAACCATAGAGGGGGACCTCCTTAGAACACTGAATCAAACTCACTCAACGGCACCACCCCAAACTGTAAAACAGGGTAACAAGAGCACCAAGACAACTAGCAACTATGAGCATTTTGGAACTTAGCACAGGACAAGGCATAAAGAGCCAAAACATGACAGTTCTCAGGGGAGGCTGGCTAGGGGATGCACACTTACCTGCCTGGTCATGTGAGCTGCCCAAATGCCACCTTGCTCCCAGGAGCCATACCAAGCCAGGAGCACATCCAGACACACACACCCACTCAACCACCACATCCCTACAGGGCCATCGGGAAACCTGGCCTCTGCCTCTGATGTTGGTGGCCAGCCACCATCCTCGATTTCCTCAAACACCCCCTAAGGCAAGAGAGCTAACTATAAGAACCTTCTGGATCCAGCCACCCACCACAAGGCAGGAACAGACTGTAGAGGCCTGCCTGACACTGAGACACCTAAACCCTCTTTGGCACAAACACGGCCTGTTGCTGCCCCTGAGAAGGTCACCGGTGGGAGAGAATGGCCAGTCTTGCCTTCCACAACGCATTAACACTCATCGTGGCCCCATGACCAAGACAGATTTCCAGGCCCAGCTTCCCACCAGTGACTGTACCTTGCTGGGTAGGCACTTCATCCTCTGGGCCCCAGCCACTCCACTCATGCGATAAGGATCAACTCCTGAGTCTGTGGAGCTGTCTTAACTTCTGCGTGCGCAGAACAGTCATGCACTAAGAGTCACACTCTTTGAGCTCCCATCCCATGTTGTATCTGCACCTACATTTATCTCATTTCAACTTCACCACGACGTTATGAGGTGACAATAATCACCATTCTCAAATCAAAAAGAGCTCCAAAAGTAAAAGTTTTTTCGCTCCTGGTTTGACCTAACATGAAGCTATTAGTTGCCTGCCTTTATCTTCCGACAGTCCTAGGTGAGTCTGATCAAACATCAGGGTCCAAAACCGCAAATATAGTCAGCTCGGAAAAATTCTGTATTCTAAAACAGGGAAAAGGGTCTTGGGCTTGCTTGCTTTATGTACAGTAAGAGGAGGCTCCGAGAAGTAACTTCACGCCCGGTAAAGGCTGGTCTAATAACTCTGCACTGAGATCGGCCCCAACACTCTCTAGGCCCAAAGGACCTACCCACCCACAGTGTCTGATTTACGTAAGGCAAGTCGGGAGTTCAAATCCCGCCTAGGGTCTGATCCAACCAGACTCAGGGCTCGCGGGCGGGCTGAGACGCCACGGGTCCACCCCGGTCCCGACCGGGGAGCGCGGGGTGCGGCCACATCACTCGGCGAAGTTGGCAAAGGCTCGGGGGAGGCCCGTGGGGCCGGTAGCCGGCCGTGCGCCCACCGCTCGCCCAGAGTCCGGGACCCCAGCCCGGCCCCTCCCCTCACCTCCCCTCCGCCCCCTCTGGGTCCCCCGCCCGCTCCGCGCCACCGCGCGTGCGCACTTCAGCCCGCGATGTGGCAGCCGGGAGGGGGGACCGGGCCGGGGGCGGCCGACGACGAAGCCCCGTGCCCCTCAGGCCTCAGACGCGTCTGAAGGCCGGGCCTTGGAGCTGCAGAGCGGGGTCTCCGCCTCGGGGGCCTCCGAAGAGGCCAACACCCGGCTGCTGGGGGCGCGGGCACGCGGGGGCGGGGGGCAGGTTCCCCCGGCCCGCTCACTCACCTCCGCCATGGCCGTGTGTGCGCGGGAGGCGGTGGCCGCGCCGGGATCCCCGGATGCGGCACCGCGCGCTCATTGGCTGCCGCCCCTGCAGGCGGGTCTAGGGAGGGGCCTGGAGGGGGCGGGAGCTAGTCTAGGCGCGTAGTAGGTACGCGAGCGCAGGGCTAGGCGCCACCTGTGTGCCGATGTCTCTGCTGGGCTCTGGCCGTGTCCTTGGCTGTAGGAGGTGGAGGACGTCGTTAATGGAAATGCTAATCCCCCATAACCACACCTGCGTGGGGAACACGTGGTCCTATGTGATCCTTCCAAGCCTGTGGCTACACACTACACTACAGCGTCCTGAGTTATAGAGGAAGAAACTGAGGCTGCTCACCCAGAATTGGAGTCTAGGCTGCGTGGTTCTGGGACTTCCTGCACTTTTGCACCAGTGATAATTAAACTAGTGTGCCAAGGAGTCAATTGGAGAGGTTGCAAAATTGAACCCGGAAAAGAGCTTTAAGAAATTTGGGTACCACATACGAGGGAGCCAAAGCAGTGACTTGGGCAGGAGAGGTGGGTTTCCAGAGCCATTTGTCTCTGGAGTCCATTGTTTTTGTTTTTATTAAATTAATTAAGTATTTGTGGAACACTTGCACCTTTTGATCCAGTACTAAGTGCTGGGGAGGGTGTGGACAAGACAGGCCTGTCTTCAAGTCACATTGAGAAGAGTGATGAAAAGGCAAGGAGTCACCACACTTTAAGACTGCTAAGTGCTATGACTCTTTAGAGAAGAAAGTGTAGAGAGCAAAGGGAAGAAGGGAGTATAGTGGGAGATGTAGGGACTTGGACTAGGTGTGGGTGGGAGAAGGGGAGAGAGATTTGGGAAGGTAGATTCCACGAGACTATTGATGAAGGAAGGTACAGAAAGAGATTGAAGGACAGCTCCCAGGTTTCTGGCTTGCACAAATGAGTGTGGATGGTGGTTCCTCCTAAGACCAGGAAGAAGGGAATGGGGATGGGTGGGGACTCAAGAGATCCATTCGTTTCCCATCCACCAGCCAGTGAGAAGTTGAGATGCACCACCCTTGACGCTTGATACAAAAGCATGTTCTCAGCTCTCCGGGAAGTGCCAACCAGGAGATAGAACCACTCTCAATAGGACAGTCACCTGACAGTCACCTTAGTCAGTGATCCTCCTTGTTTTGGCTTACATCATCCATATTGAGTACATCCATATCATCTAACCCTTGTGATGGAGAGTCCTTGTTGATACTTGCAGCAGTTGGTTCATTCATTCATTCAATGGACTAAACACACATACTGTGCAGCCTTCAACAGGAGAGCCAAAAGTGAGGGAGATACAGAAAGAGATATAACTATAAGTGGGGCCCAAGGAAAAGGACTTGAGTTAGCCTGGTGCAACTAGAGAAGACTCTTTATATAGAGCTCAGGCAAGAATCTTCAAAGAGATGTTAAATAGAGGGAGGGTGGTGAAAAAAAGGATATTTTTAAGGTCTGAAAGTTTCTCCCCATAGACTGTTTACTAATTGCAATCCAGAAATGAGGTGGCTTATTGGTCAGGTGTTGAACATTGACACCACAGTGAAGGGCAGGTAGACATCCCATGTCTCTGAGTGTGAGGCCTAAGAAGAACACATCATCCCTTAAGCTGGTCAGGGTGTATAACCTACATCTATTTGTGAGGAAACTTCAGACAAATCCCAAACAAGGAACATTTTATTAAACAAAGAGGAACTATGCTCTTCAAAAATGTTAATGCTGAACAAGATAAGCCTGCAGACATATGGCTACCTACTCCTAGATCAGATTCAGTAGAAGAGGACATGATTGAGTCAATTGGCAAAGTCCAAGTGCAGATGTAGATTAAAAATATTTATCAATGTTAAGTTCACTGAAATCAATAATTGTCCTGTGCTTCCCTAACTTCCTTTGAAAGTTCCCACTAAAGCCTAGGTCAGTTTCATGTGAATTTCCTGGGCCTCAATTCCATGAATGGTCCATTCATTCATGCATTCATTCACTTTGCCCCGGAGGGGACTGTGTTCGTTCATTGATACATTCGTTCACCTTCCAAATAAATAAATTAATTAATTAAAAAAAAAAGAAAGTTCCCACTAAAGTATGTAAGGTGTGCCATGATGTATGCAACCTACTCTCAAATGGTTCAGAAAAATGTATTTTATTTCTATAAAACACAAATATACAGAAAAAATAAAGAAAACAAAGCAAAACGGTAATTGTTAATAACAGCTGAACCTAGAAACAGGTATGTGGGGGGGAGTTGCTATGCTTATTCTTGCAGTTATTCTGTAAGTGTGAAATTATTTTCAAATAAAAAGCAAAAGAAATAAAACTCAGGAAATAGAGAGTGGTGAATCTTGATCTGAGACCTAAAGGAGGAAAAGGAGAGGCTGGAGAGGATGTTTTACTGTGGGAATAGCAAAGGCAAAGGCACAGAGATTTGAATGAGAACTCAACACTCAAGGATATGTGATTGAACCCGTGTATCCATTCAAGTTTCTTGGTCCTTCTCCCCCCAACTCTGACAGTTAAGTGACAGGGCACATGGTCTAACAGGGTTGAGGTAATCAGGACCTCAGGGATGAGGGTCTGGGTCATGATATCATGTGAGTCTCTGACAGCAGCCAAGAGAGACAGTGGGCTGAGAATATGTGCTGGGGTGCGGAGACGGGGCTCAGCTGCAGCCCTGAGGTGGCAGTGGAGCTATTGTTCACCCAGATAAGAGGCCACACAAGATCCTGGAGGAGTTGTTCCCAGAGCATAGCATGTGGACCCAAGTAGTGCATGGGGGAACCCCGAGAATGCTGTGATGCAACCAGACACACCACCAAAAGCACCAATTTGTCTTCCCAGGTATTGCCATCGGCTGAAGAAAGCCCCCTTATCCACAGTCATATCTTCAGAGAGACTGCACACACCAGTCCTGGTGAGTGCCAATAGGTAAAGACCCAGTCACCTGGGTCTGCACTTAGCCTAGTCGTATCTTTCTATAGGACAAATGCTTCATCTCAGTTCTTCCAGCTGGGGACCATGCAGCTCCAGTTCCCCCGGAATGGGTGGCAGAGACTTTGCTGCCTTAGCTCACTAGTTCCTCTCTCCAACCCTCTTTTTTCCCTGCCTGGCAGGTGTTGACTCCAAGGGTAGTCCCTAGAATCTTCCTGCACACAATCTCTGTCTCAAACTCTGATTCCTAGGGACCTCACTTATAATACAAAACAAGTCATAATTTCAAAAGATTTGAGAAAAACAAGCAAGAGAAACTTCTTAGTCTATTTGTGCTGCTCTAACAAAGTAGGACAGACTGAATAGTTTATAAACAACAGAAATTTATTTTTCACAGCACTGAAGGCCAAGAATTCTGAGATTAAGATACCAGCAGTTTGGGGTCTCGTGAGGGCCTGAGATGTGCTCCCAGGATGGGGCCTCGTTATTACATCTCTAAAGGGACAAACGCTGCTGTGTCTTCACATGGTGGAAGGGATGGATGGGCAAGAGAGGATGCTCCTAAACCTCCAGCCCTTTTAAAGATGTTAATCACACTCATGTGGGCTGCCCCTGACTTAATCACCTCCCAGAGGCCCCACCTCTTCACATTGTTGCACTAGGGGTTAAGTTCCAACATAAACTTTGGAGAGGCCACCATAATTCAAACTATAATGAGAAGCATACAAATTGAAAGTATAACATAGGTTCAGCGCCCGTAGCTCAGTGGTTCCAGTGCCGGTCACATACAATGGTGCTGGTGGGTTCGAACCGGTATGGGCCTGCTAAAACAATAGTGACAACTATAACAAAAAAAAATAGCCAGCTGTTGTGGCAGGTGCCTGTAGTCCCAACTACTTGGGAGGCTGAGGCAAGAGAATCACTTGAGCCCAAGTTTGAGGTTGCTATGAGTGTGATGGCACAGCATTCTACTAAGGGTGACATAGTGAAACTCTGTCTCAAAACAAACAAACAAAAAAAGTGTAACATAAATATGATGAACTGAGATGAAGCATTTGTCCTATAGAAAGCTACGACTAGGCAAAGCGCAGAATGTATCACAGGGCAAGTCCCAATCCTAGGCTGCAGAAGCAGGATAAACCGAGGACAAAGGGAGGCACACAGTGTTCTCTTCCACCCGTACCACCCCATCTCCCTGCTACTGTGTGCCAGGAGCCGTCTGTGCCCACTTACCACCAGACATAGGCACCTCAATGCCAGCGTGCTGATGAGTGTTCTGGCCCCCAAATCCAACTTTAGTCTTTGCTTTCTCAAACTCCTTTCGCAGGTCTGATTCTCTAGGAAGCAGATGCTGAGGGAGAGGTTTGTGTGCAGGAAATTCACAGGAGATGGCTCCCAGGACCAACACCTATGGGGAAGAAAAGTCCATGGTACAGAGAGGAGGGATCTGTGACACCGTCACACAGGGGCTGCAGCTCTGAACCTGGGCTGGCCCTTCAGAGATGTCTCTGATGGAGTGATGGGGCCAGGCTTAGTACCCAGGCACTGACCAGTCACCGGGTGGGGCTGTCCCAGGGAGAGAGTGTGACTGTGGCAAGTGGTGATCTTTAGGTGACACAAGGATATTGTCTCCCAGGATGGAGGACAGGGGCTCAGTTCCACAGGGAATCCTCGGTGTGGTATGAATAGCATTCACTGTATCGTGTTCTGAGAATTTGAATGATTTTTATTTTTATTCTAATGATTACTTTTACAATTATCATTCCATATACTCTACTTAATCCTTTTCATTCACACCAGTACTGTCCAATAAGAATGTGATAGAATTTAAATTTTACTAGTAACCACATTAAAAAGGTAAAAAGAGGCTGGGCAGGGTGGCTCACGCCTGTAATCCTAGTACTCTGGGAGGCCGAGGTGGGTGGATTGCTTGAGCTCACGAGTTTGAGACCAGCCTGAGCAAGAACGAGACCCCATCTCTACTAAAATAGAAAAACTAACTGGGCGTTGTGGCAGGTGCCTATAGTCCCAGTTATTTGAGAGGCTGAAGCAAGAGGATCACTTGAGCCCAAGAGTTGCAGGTTACTGTGAGCTATGATGCCACAGCACTCAACCAGGGGAAAGAAAGTGAGACTCAATCTGAAAAAAAGGTAAAAAAAAAAAAAAAACAGAGAAAATTAATTTTAATGATATATTTTATTTAACACATCCTCAAAGTATCTTTCTAACATGTAGTCAATATAAAATTATTAATGCCATAGTTACTTTTTTTTTTGCAGTTTTTAGCCTAGGCTGGGTTTGAACCCGCCAACACCAGCATATGGGGCGGGAGCCCTACTCCTTTGAGCCACAAGCACCGCCCAATAGTTACTTTTTTTTTTTTTTTTTTTGAGACAAAGACTCAAGCTGTTGCCCTGGGTAGAGTGCTGTGGCATCACAGCTCACAGCAACCTCCAACTCCTGGGCTCAAGCCATCCTCCTGCCTCTGCCTCCCAAGTAGCTGGGACTACAGGTGCCTCCCACAATACCTGGCTATTTATTTATTTATTTTTTTTTTTTTTTTTGAGACAGAGCCTCAAGCTGTCACCCTGGGTAGAGTGCCGTGGCATCACAGCTCAGAGCAACCTCCAATTCCTGGGCTCAAGCGAGTCTCCTGCCTCTGCCTCCCAAGCAGCTGGGACTACAGGTGCCCACCACAACGCCCGGCCATTTTTTGGTTGCAACCGTCATTGTTGTTTGGCGGGCCCTGGGGCTGGATTCAAACCCGCCAGCTCAGGTGTACGTGGCTGGCGCCTTAGCCCGCTGAGCCACAGGCGCCGAGCCAATACCTGGCTATTTTTTGATTGCAGCCGTCGTTGTTTGGCAGGCCCGGGCTGGATTTGAATCCACCAGCTCAGGTGCATGTGGCTGGTGCCTTAGCCGCTTGCGCCACAGGCACTGGGCCGATAGTTACTTTTTGTTTGTTTGTTTGTTTGTTTGGGGGGGTTGGCCGGGGCTGGGTCTGAACCCACCAGCTCCAGCATATGGAGCCAGAGCCCTACTCCTTTGAGCCACAGGTGCTGCCCTTTTCTTTTGAGACAGAACCTCAAACTTCACCCTGGGTAGAGTGCTGTGACATTACACACTCCAATCTCCAACTCCTGGGCTCAAGCGATTTTCCTGCCTCCACCTCCCAAGTAGCTGGGACTACAGGTGCCCACCACAATGCCCTGCTATTTTTTGGTTGCAGCCGTCATTGTTGTTTGGCCAGCCTGGACTGGATTCGAACCAGCCAGTTCAGGTGTATGTGGCTGGAGCCTTAGCTGCTTGAGCCACAGGCACCAAGCCGATGGTTACTTTTTTTTTTTACTAAGTTTTTAATCTCCAGTGTGTATTTACACTTGAAAAACATCACAATACAAAATGGCCACATTTCCCTTGCCAGATTGCCACATGTGACTTAAAGCTACAACACTAAATAACAGGGCAGTGCCTGTGGCTCAGTGGGGAGGGCACTGGCCCCATATACCGAGGGTGACAGGTTCAAACCTGGCCCCAACTGCAACAAAAAATAGCTGGGCGTTGTGGCTGGCGCCTGTAGTCCGGGCTATTCGGGAGGGTGAGGCAAGAGAATTGCCTAAGCCCAGGAGTTGGAGGTTGCTGTGAGCTGTGACTCCACAGCTCTCTACCAAGGTAGAATAAAAGTGAGACTCTGGGGTGGCGCCTGTGTCTCAGCGAGTAGGGCGCCGGCCCTATATGCTGAAGGTGGCAGGTTCAAACCCGGCCTCGGCCGAACTGTAAAACAAAAAACATAGCCGAGTGTTGCAGCAGGCCCAGCTACTCGGGAGGCTGAGGCAGGAGAATCACCTAAGCCCAGGAGTTGGAGATTGCAGTGAGCTGTGTGACACCAGGGCACTCTACCACGGGCAATAAACTGAGCCAAAAGAAAAAAAATACTAGATAGCAGAGGTTTAGACACTGACTTTATTATATCTGCTGACTCTGTTATTAAAAGTAGAAAGAAATATTAGCATACTTCTACATCGTCTCATCCACCCCTAACCAAGATTACAGAATCCTGGTTAATTACATTGTTTTTCTTAGTGTTTACCATTATGTACTTAAATATACTGACATTTATACTATTAGAATTGGCAGTAAATAATATTGTTTTTTGAGGGAATCTCTATACCTATGCCACTTCTTATTTTTTCTGCTCCCTCTCAGTTTTTGTTAATTTTGTTAATATCATTTCTAATTTCAAGATTTATGGCTGGGTGTTGTGGCTCATCCCTGTAATCCCAGCACTTTGGGAGGCCAAGACAGGACGATCATTTGTGGTCAGGAGTTTGAGAACAGCCTGAGGAAAAGTAAGATCTAGTTTCTACTAAAAATAGAAAAATTAGCTGGACGTTGTGGTGGGTGCCTGTAGTTCTAGCTACTTAGAACACTGAGGCAGAAGGATAGCTTGAGCCCAGGAGTCTAAGGTGAGTTAGGCTAATGCCACTGCCCTCTAGCCTGGGGAAAGAGAGTAAGACTCTATCAAAAAAAAAGATTTATAACATTTACACTTGTAGCCATTCTTCTTAGAGTAGATTTAATGTTAACTGTGAAGTTAAATGGATTCGGTGCTCACCATCAGTTCTCTCTCTTTCTTTTTTTTGGAGGCAGAGTTAAACGCTGTCGCCCTGGATTGAGTGCTGTAGCCTCAGCCTAGCTCACAGCAACCTGAAACTCCGTGGTTCAGGGGATCCTCCTACCTTGATCCCGAATAGCTGATACCATCAGTCCTCTTACTGTATTTCTCCATTTTCTCTCAGTTGGCTGAAAGTCACCCTCAGATATTTTCCTCAGAAAGTTCCTTCAATTTTCTAAAACATTTTTCTCTTGTCTCTATATTTTAAATGACGATTTGGCTAGGTATTAAATCCCTTCTTTAGAACAGTATTCATCAACCTTTTTTTTTCTTCTTGAAACACAGTCTTATTTAATCTCCCTTGGTAGAGTGCTGTGGTGTCATAGCTCACAGCAACCTCAAAGTCTTGGACTCAAGTGATCCTCTTGCTTCAGCCTCCTGAGCAGCTGGGATTACAGGTGCCCAGCACAGAGCCTGGCTGTTTTTAGAGATGGGGTCTAGCTCTTGCTCAGGCTGGTCTCAAACTCTTGAGCTCAAGATATCCACCCACCTTGGCCTCCCAGAGTGCTAGGATTACAGGCATGAGCCACTGTGCCTGGCCACTTCAGACTTTTTTTTAATCTCACACTTGAACATATAGTATTAAACTTCTGCAGCACACTTAAATTATGTTGATCAGGCTTGGCACCTGTAGTTCAGTGGCTAGAGCGCTGGCCACACGCACCACCCGGGCCTGCCAGAAAATGACAACTATAACAACCAAAAAAAGTAGCTGGGCATTGTGGCAGATGCCTGTAGTACCAGTTACTTGGGAAGCTGAGGCAAGCAGATGGCTTAAGCCCAAGACTTTGAGGTTGCTGTGAGCTGTGATGCCATGGCACTCCACCAAGGGCTACATAGTGAGACTCTGTCTCAAAAAATAAATAAATAAATAATTTTGATCAAAAAAAGAGTAAAAGAAAAACCTTTATTTATTTATTAACATAAACAAAATGCACCATCATGGCCAAAAAATAAAATAATTTATTATAATTTGTAATAAAAACATAACAATTAAAATTCTTCTTCTTCTTCTTTTTTTTTTTTTGTAGAGACAGTTTTACTTTAGCACCCTCAGCAGAGTGCCATGGAGTCACAGCTCACAGTAACCTCCAATTCCTGGGCCTAGGCAATTCCCTTGCCTGAGCCTCCCGAGTAGCTGGGACTACAGGCACCAGCCACAATGCCAGGCTATTTTTTGTTGCAGTTTGGCTGGGGCTGAGTTTGAACCCGCTACCCTAGGTATATGGCGCCAGCACCCTACTCATTGAGCCACAGGTGCCGCCCAACAATTAAAATTCTTAAAGAACATTTATATTTATTTATTTTTCAGTTTATTATAATTTAACATTTAATGAGATATATGAGCCTGACTTTTTATTTTGTTTTTTATTTTTTTATTTTTTTGAGACAGAGCCTCAAGCTGTCACCCTGGATAGAGTCCCATAGCATCACACCTCACGGCAACCTCCAATTCCTGGGCTCAAGTGAGTCTCCTGCCTCCGCCTCCCAAGCAGCTGGGACCACAGGCGCCTGCCACAACGCCCGGCCATTTTTTGGTTGCAGCCGTCATTGTTGTTTGGCAGGAGCAGGCTAGATTCAAACCCGCCAGCTCAGGTGTACGTGGCTGGTGCCTTAGCCTCTTGTACCACAGGTGCTGAGCCTATTTTGTCATTTTTATTTATTTATTATTATTATTTTTTGAGACAAAGTCTCACTTTGTTGCCCCTGGTAAAATGCTGTGGTGTCATAGCTCACAACAACCTCAGTCTCTTGGAGTTCTTTTGCCTCATCCTCCTGAGTAGCTGGGACTACAGGCACCCACCACAGTACCTGGCTATTTTTCAGAGACTGGTCTCGCTCTAGCTCAGGCTGGCCTCAAACTGGTGAGCTTAGGCTATCCTCCTGCCTCAGCCTCCCAGAGTGGTAGGATTATAGGTGTGAGCCACCACTCTGGCCAGTTTGACATTTTTTAGAATACCTTCTTTGCAAAGTCAAATTTTGAGAAGGCATACTCTTAAATCTTTTTCCAAGGATTGTAGCCATGATCAATTTTTGTTTTTAATGTAGAAAACATTTTTTTGTTTTTTGTTTTCATTGTAGAAAAGCTTGCTTTAAGCAAATATGATGTTGAGAACAGAATTATTTCTGTAGCATCCCGTAGCATCACAGCTCACAGCAACCTCCAATTCCTAGGCTCAAGCGAGTCTCTTGCCTCAGCCTTCCAAGTAGCTGGGAGCACAAGCACATACCACAATGCCTGGCCATTTTTTGGTTGCAGCCATCATTGTTCGGCGGGCCTGGGCTGGATTCAAACCCCCAGCTCAGGTGTACGTGGCTGGCGCCTCAGCCCATTGAGCCACAGGCGCTGAGCCCTATTGCTTTTTTTGTAATCTTTTGGAAGTTCACCCTTGAGAGATAACCAAAAGGTTGTTATATCTGTTGTTGAAAATTTTAATTGCAATCCTCTGTCACATCTTATATCTGTTAACTCTTCCTCTTCTGTAATATTTGAATTTGCTGGCATACACACGCAGTCTCACTTTGTCACCCTCAGTAGAGTACTGTCATGTCACAGCTCACAGTAACCTCCTGCTCTTGGGCTTAGGAGATTCTCTGGCCTCAGTCTCCCGAATAGCTGGGACCACAGGCGCCTGCCACAACGCCTAGCTATTTTTTGTTGCAGTTTAGCCGGGACCAGTTTTGAACCTGCCACCCTTGGTATATGGGGCCAGCGCCCTACTCACTGAGCCACAGGCACCACCCTTTTTTTTCTTTTTTTTGAAAACAGAGTCTCACTTTGTCACCTTCAGTGGAGTTCCCTGGCATCATAGCTCACAAAAACCTCAAACTCTTTGGCTCAAGCAATCCTCGTCCTGCAGTCTCCCAAGTAGCTGGGACTACGGGCACCAACCACAACACCCTGCTATTTTTTAGAGATGGAGTCTTGCTCTTGCTCAGGCTGGTCTCAAACTCCTGAGCTCAAGCAATCTACCCACCTCGGCCTCCCAGAGTGCTAGGATTACAGGTGTGAGCCACCATGCCTGGCTAGTAATTTTTCTCCAAAAGCATTAATTTTATCTGTAGATATGAGACTATTTTCAAAATTTCCCTGCATACTCTTATTAAGAGTATTTCCAACACTGAAATAAATATGCAAGAAATGCAACTTTATTATACCAAACTTCCTCACAAAGTAAATCGCCTAATTTGGAATGCTGCTTTTTTTTTAAGGCAGAGTCTCAAGCTGTTGCCCTGGGTAGAGTGCTGTGGTGTCACAACTCACAGCTGCCTCCAACTCTTGGGCTTAAGCGATTCTTTTGCCTCAGCCTCCCAAATAGCTGGGACTACAAGCGCCCGCCATAACGTCCAGGTATTTTTTGGTTGTAGTTCTCGTTGTTGTTTGGCAGGTTCCGGCTGGATTCGAACCCACCATTTCAGCAAATTTGATACCTGGCTGGCGCCACCCTAGCGGCTTGAACTACAGGTGCTGAGCCAGAATGTTGCTTTTTTTGAAAGGTTGATACTACTTCTTTTAATTCATAAAATCTTGGTAGATCTCTTCCTCAAGACAACCATCTCACTTCTGTATGCAGTAAGAGCAGCATATGGGGCCAGGCACAGTGTTTCACACCTGTAGTCCTAGCACTCTGGGAGGCTAGGTGGGTGGATTGCCTGAGCTCCTGGGTCTGAGACCAGGCTGAGCTAGGGCGAGATCTTATCTCTAAAAATAGCTGGGCGTTGTGGTGGGCACTTTAGTCCCAGCTACTTGGCAGGCTGAGGCAAAAGGATTGCTTGAGCCCAGTAGTTTGAGGTTGCTGTGAGCTATGATGCCTCAGTACTCTATGAAGGGGAATAAAGTGAATTTCTGTCTCAAAAAAAAAAATAAATAAAGAGCATGTGAGAAGCATCCATTGAGGAACATAATTCTGCAAATAATCTTGATCGCAATGGCCTGATTTTTATACAATTAATAATTTTAGGCTCGATACCTGTAGCTCAGTGCTTAGGGTGCCAGCCACATACACCAGGGCTGGTGGATTAGAATCCGCCCTGGGCTTGCTAAACAACAATAACAACTATGACAACAACAACAACAAAAAAAATAGCCGGGCATTGTGGCAGGCACCTGTAGTCTCAGCTACTTGGGAGGCTGAGGCAAGAGAATCACTTAAGCCGAAGAGTTTGAGGTTGTGAGCTGTGATGCCACAGCACTCTACTGAGGGTGACATAGTGAGACTCTGTCTCAAAAAAAATAATAACAATTTTAATAGTGTTGTCTATGATCTTTATAATTCACACACTAATGATTTTGATACTAGCTCTTCTCTGTGTAGAAAACCGTGTGTAATAATAATTTTTGTGCAAGTTTAACAAATCCTCTTACACCTCTGGACATAGACTGGGCCCCATTCACATAAATACTTTTGCAGGAATCCCAAGACAAATTATTAGAATTAAAGAAATTATAAATCATGTCGAAAGATCTTGACTCTTTGTTGTTTAAGTGCTCTACAAAATAAAAACTGTTCTATGAGCTCAGCGCCTGTAGCAGCTAGGGCACCAGCCATGTACACGGGAGCTGACTGGGTTCAAAACCATACCAGGGCTGCCAAACAATGACAACTACAACCAAAAAATAGCCAGGCATTGTGATGGGCGCCTGTAGTCCCAGCTACTTGGGAGGCTGAGACAAGAGAATTGCTTAAGCCCAAGAGTTGGAGGTTGCTAAGAGCTGTGGCACCACGGCACTCTACCCAGGGTAGAGGGTGACAGCTTGAGACTCTGTCTCAGAAACAAAACAAAACAAAACCATTCTATGATTTCTTCTTTATAGACAAAATCTACTGAATCCTGAAAGTTGGTGTTTGCCACTGATATCAGTAGATCCAGCCAACTGAATTACAAACATGTCTACTTCACTAAGGTGAGATATTACTTGAAATTCTGTATTTTCAGATAAATTCTTAACACACTGAGAAATTGCATTATCTTAAATTGGAATTTTAAAAATTTTCTTTTTGTTGTCTTCTCCAAATATTGTTTTTACAATTGCACACTGGTAAAATAACAGATTCTGCAATTGTATGAGATTTCCTTTTCCTACCTACAATTTCTGCAACTGCTAACTTGATTTTTGTGCTTTATATCATGTGCATATTTGGTCCATGATTCTGCTTGTTTAGTATTACTGAGTGCAAGTTGTTTGCATGGCTTTTCGGATACGTGTGAATGTCTGGATTATAAATGTCTCTTTAATTTGCTAGAAATCACAGCTTCATTTGCTAATGTTTCACCACAAATTATGCATGTGGGATGCAGTGGATTTCCTTTACTACATTTGAAACCGAATAATAAATAATCTTCATTATAATGACAACTAATTGTTTTTGTACTTGCCAATGTACTGATAAAGCAGTATTTGACTCACCGGCCTCCTCTTCTGATTTGTGTTTCTTTACTAAAATCTTGTCCATTTTAATTGAACTCTATGTAATAAAAATTAAAAATGCCAAATCAAAAATAATAAAGATGGTAAAAATAAGTAAATAAATGACTTATCCTTTTTAGATTTTTTTTTTTTATTTTTTTGAGACAGAGCCTCAAGCTGTCACCCTGGATACAGTGCTGTGGCATCACAGCTTACAGCAACCTCCAACTCCTGGTCTCAAGTGAGTCTCCTGCCTCTGCCCCCCAAGTAGCTGGGACTACAGGCACCTGCCACAACGCCCGGCCATTTCTTGGTTGAAGCCGCCATTGTTGTTTGGTGGCCCGGGCTGGATTCGAACCCGCCAGCTCAGGTGTACGTGGCTGATGCCTTAGCCACAGGCGCCGAGCGTGACTTATCCTTTTTAAAAAGAAACATAGATATTAACTAAATACACTTGGAAAATTTTCTTTTTTTTATTTATTATTTTTTATTAAATCATAATTTTGTACATCGATGCATTTATGCAGTTCAGTGCACTGCTTTGATATACAATGGGAAGTGCTTACATTGAACTAAGTAATATATCCATCACGATTATACTCATTTCTTAATAGTTTTGAAATGTGCTATTGCATCATGCACATTATGTGAGGCCCCCCCAAATACCTCCCCTCCTCCCATATCCCCCATCCCCCAAAGCTCAAGCTTTTTTTTTTTTATAATTATGGAAAATTTTCAAAACTAGGATTTGCAAAGTAATTGTGTCTAACGACTTCACTATTTCAAATCCAGACAGAACTGTACGACAGGTTTTACAAGCTATACTTCTTCACTACTTCAGGCACAATGAGGGATTGCTGAGTCATACAGCTTCATTCACTTCAGAAGATATCCACGTATATCCTTGTTTATCAGCAAATCCTTGTCAAATCATACCGTCTATGGACATGTCACAAAACCTTATTTTTCAAGGCTACACCCCCACACACACACTTTAGAAAAAAAGATGGTGTTTATTTATTATAACAATAAAATGTTTATTTATAACAATAATATACTTATATAAGAAGTTTAAAGAGGTTTTAATTTTTATATGTACACTTATGCTTTAACTTCTTCTTTCTTTTGAGACAGAGTCTCACTATGTCGCCCTCAGTAGAGTGCTGTGGCGTCAACTCTTGGGCTTAAGTGATTCTCTTACCTCAGCCTCCTGAGTAGCTGGGACTACAGGCACCTACCACAACACCCAGCTATTTTTTTTTTTTCCTGGTAGACAGAGTCTCACTTTATCGCCCTCAGTGGAGTGCCGTGGCATCACACAGTTCACAGCAACCTCCAACTCCTGGGCTTAGGCGATTCTCTTGCCTCTGCCTCCTGAGTAGCTGGGACTACAGGCGCCCGCCATAACACCTGGCTATTTTTCTGTTTTTGCAGTTCTGCCAAGGTCAGATTTGAAGCCACCACCTTCGGTATATGGGGCCAGCGCCCTACTCTATGAGTCACAGGCGCTGCCCAGACCCAGCTATCTTTTTGGTTGGAGTTGTCATTGCTGTTTAACAGGCCTGGGCCAGGCTCAAATCCGCCAGCCTCAGTGTATGAGGCTGGTGCCCTACTCACTGAGCTACAGGCGTAGAGCCATGCTTTAACTTCTTTCGAAGAATCTTTAAAAATTTTTTGTGGCACTCCTAATACGATCCTCTCGTGGCACATGGATTAAAAATCATTGCTCTATTATTCATCAGAATGTGTAATTGTTTATATATTGGTTTCATATTAGTATTGAATACATTGGATATTTATTTTTCCTTTCTTGAGATACTTTACTTCATCCAGGTAATCATGAAAAATGTAAAGTCTGCATCTTTTTATTTATTTATTTATTTGTTTGTTTATTTTTTCATAAGAGGGAACAGATTTTTAGGTTGCATTGTTGTCACTTCCAAGGTAAAGCTCAAGTTGTAGGAGAGCCCCTAACCCAGGAGGCATGCTGAGCACCCTCACAATGTGCACATTAGGTGAGATCCCACCAAATGCCCTCTCTCCTCCCACCAAGCACCCTCACCTCTTTCCCTCTCCTCCTCACCCCTTCCTCTTGCTAGACTATATTTTTGTTTTATCATTCGTATGAGTGTGTTTACATATTGGTTTCATATTAGTATTAAATACATATTGGATACTTTTTTCCCCATTCTTGAGATACTTTACTTAGAAGAGTGTGTTTTGGGCAGCATTTGTGGCTCAGTGAGTAGGGTGCCGGTCCCATATACTGAGGGTGGCAGGTTCAAACCCGGCCCCGGCAGAGCTGCAACAAAAAAATAGCCAGGCATTGTGGCGGGCGCCTGTCGTCCCAGCTTCTCGGGAGGCTGAGGCAAGAGAATTGCCTAAGCCCAGGAGCTGGAAGAGGTTGCTGTGAGCTGTGTGACACTACAGCACTCAACCAAGGGTGATAAAGAGAGACTCCTCTCTCTATTAAAAAAAAAAAAAAAAAGGCTCGGAGCCTGTGACTCAACCGGCTAAGGCGCCAGCCACGTACACCTGAGCTGGCAGGTTCGAATCCAGCCTGGGCCTGCCAAACAACAATGACAGCTGCAGCCAAAAGATGGCCGGGCGTTGTGGCGGGTGCCTGTGGTCCCAGCTACCTAGGAGGCGGAGGCAAAAGACTCATTTGAGCCCAGGAATTGGAGGTTGCTGTGAGCTGTGATGCTACGGCACTCTATCCAGGGTGACAGCTTGAGGCTCTGTGTCAAAAAAATAAAAATAAAAATTGGTGTTCAAAAACACTAGTATTTG
>CAUYON010103435.1:0-26542 GCA_963573935.1 Arctocebus calabarensis
TAGTCCCAGCTACTTGGGAGGCAGAGGCAAGAGACTTGCTTGAGCCCAGGAATTGGAGGTTGCTGTGAGCTGTGATGCCACAGCACTCTATCCAGGGTGACAGCTTGAGGCTCTGTCTCAAAAAAAAAAAAAAAAAAGAAAGAAAGAGTAAAGAGAATGAAGGGGAGGCAATATTGAAAGAGAAAAGGAATACGAATTTTCGCAACTGATAGACAAAGCCATTCCATGGATATAGGAAGGATAACATGTACATATTCAACTGGATGAAAAAAGTGCACCTAGACAAATCATTCCTATACAGGACAGCCATATGGACTGATTTTGACCTCTTCAAAGCAATAATGGAAGTCAGAATAAACAGAATACATTTGACATTTTTTTTGAGATAGAGTCACAGCAGTCTTCACCTCTTGGGCTTATGTGATCCTCCTGTCTCAGTCTACCAGTTAGGTGGCACTACAGGCAAGCACCATCACAACTGGCCTGGGGGTCTGTTGTTGTCGTTGTTTGTAGAGATAAGATTTTGCTATGTTGCCCAGACTGGTCTCAAAGTCTTGGCCTTAAGCAATCCTGCCACCTCAACCTGGGCTTATAGGCATGAGCCACTGGCCCAGCCTAGTTCACAAATATTTTTAAATTGCTAAGAGAAAAATAATTGTCAGCTTAGAATTCTGTATCCATGGCTCAGCACCAATAGCTCAGTGGCTAGGATGCCAGCCACACTCATTGGAGCTGGTGGGTTCAAACCCAGCCCAGGCCTGCCAAACAACAGTAACAACTACAAAAAAAAAAGCTGGATTTTGTGGCAGTGGCCGGAAGTCCCAGCTACTTGGGAGGCTGAGGCAAGAGAATCGCTTAAGCCCAAGAGTTCAAGGTTCCTGTGAGCTGTGATGCGATAGCACTCTATAGAGGGCGACATAGTGAGACATTTGTCTCAAAAAAAAAAAAATCTGTATCCAGCAAAACTATTTTGCAAGAACAAGGACAAAACAAAGCCATTCTTAGATGTAAAAGTTAGGAATTTTTTTTTTAGCCAAGAAAAATTTTAACACCAACAGCCCACACTAAAGGAATTCTAAAGGATAGATTTCAGACATATTCCCCCAAAGAAGGTTAAACATGCCAGAAGACAAGGTGTTTAGTCTAGTATCTAATAATTTATAAGGAAAAGACTTGTATTAGTTATCGTTGTGGATGCTGGGAAGTTCAAGGTTGAAAAGCCGTATCTGGTGAGGGCCTTAGTGCTCTGTCATCCTCTGGAGGAAAGGCAGCAGGCAGAAGGGCAGCAGCCTGCAAGTTTCATTCTCTTCCTCTTCTCGTAAAGCTACCAGATGACCTTATCTAGAGAGCATGCACTCAGTCAGAGCAGCGAAACTAAGTCAGATTATGGCTCTATTCCCAGAACAATAGATGTAAGAAATAAAATCTGAGTCCAGCAGGAAATATTCCATGTGACTCAATACTTCCTCCTCCCTTGTTTGTCTATGTTCTCCTCACAGTGGCTCTAAAATAGACTTGGCATTGGCTTTCACATGACCAATACAATATATTCTGAGCTTTATTGAATTGCCTGCTTAGCTTGACAAACTCAACTCTTAAAGCCAATATAAGAAACTCAAAATAAGCCCAGCGACTGGCCTTGCAAACCCCCACCTGTATTAAGATGTTAACCATGTACCAATCATTAGTCTACTTTCCCCTCTCCCCAAAACCAATGTTTTCTACTTCTAAAGTTTGGACATGTAACAACATAACAGTGTCTTTGAAAACTGGTTAAGATTTAGCACTTTGATGTTCTTCAAGGGAACACATGCTTACTTTGGAAGATTTGCTAACAAATAGCTAGAATCCCTTAGGAGTTTACCTCGGCAAGACAAAAATTCAAAAGCAAACAAAATTTGTAACAGACTCTGGAGACTGTATCTTTAGGCTTTTGTTTGCCCCTTGACATTTGACATTTGAGTAGCAGAATAGCACTTAATTTCTACCCTAGCAGAGTTGCTAAAGGTAGACTTTACAAACAGACCCTGTGGATCACATATCCTAACTCCAGGCGCAGCACCTGTAGCTCAGTGGCTAGGATGTCAGCCACAAAGACTGGAGCTGCTGAGTTCAAATCCAGCCCAGGCCTGCTAAACAACAATGACAACTACAACCAAAAAATAGCTGGGTATTGTGGCGGGCGACTGTATTCCCAGCTACTTGGGAGGCTGAGGCAAGAGAATCGCTTAAGCCCTAGAGTTTGAGGTTGCTGTGAGCGGTGATGCCACAGCATTCTACCCAGGGCAACAGCTTGAGACTTTCTCTCAAAAAAAAAAAAAAAAAGTGCTTTTTGGACTTTTTGCCATGTTCACAAAAGCAACATTTAAATTCATCATTCAAGTAATCATATACAGTATATTGTTTAAATGGACATGATATACCTATGATGCTTCTCAGGCTTCAGGTAAATGTATATGAAATTATCCACACCTTTAAGAATTTACTTTCTGGTGAAAGAAATAAAATTTACATGCATATAAGAAATTGAGAACGATATTCAGTGGCATATTATGGACTGAGATGTGAAAACACAGAGAAAGAAGAAATTAGTAAGGACTAGGGTAATCAAGTGTTTCTTTGGAGGAAGTGATGGCTAAGGTGTGATCAGGGGTGAAAGAAGAGAAAGTCAAAACACATGAAGGCCAGGCACAGTGGCTCATGCTTTAATCCTAGCACTCTGGGGAGGCCAAAAGAGGTGGATAGCCTGAGCTCACAGGTTCGAGACCAGATTGAGCCAGAGCAAGACCTCATCTCTAAAAATAGCTAGACATTGTGACAGGGAGCTGTAGTCCCGGGCAAGAGAATCACTTAAGCCCAAGGGTCTGACGTTGCTGTGAGCTGTGATGCCACGACACTCTGCCCAGGGTGACAAAGTGAGAATCTGTCTCAAAAAACAAAAAAAGAAAATGTAAATTGATACATAAATGTTTATATTGGCATAATTGGGCTTTTTATCGATATATAATATTTGTATATATTTATGGGGTGCATGTGATATTTTGTTACATGCATAGAATGTGTAATGATTCAGGTGGGGAGCTTGGGGGTATCTATCACCTGGAGTATTCATCATTTCTATGTATTGAGAACATTTCAAATCCTCTTCTAGCTACTTTGAAATATACAATACGTTGTTCCTCACTATGGCTACTCTACTCTGCTACTGAACATTAGAACTTATACCTTCTAACTTGTGCCCACTAACCAATCTCTACCTGCCCCACACATACACACACATCTCTCCCAGTCTCTGGGATCTACCATTCTACCCTCTGCCTCCATATGATCAATTTTTTTAGTTTCCACACTTGAGTACAAGCATCGAACATAACTGTTAGTCTTTTCCATCCCACATCTGTCCTCGTATTATCTTCTTGCTCACTGTATCTCACTCATTGGCACCTTTGAAGCATACCAGTCCTGCCCAGATGAGAGGCAGTTTTCCTTATTCTAATTTTAATTGGCATAAACCTAACATAAGTCCTATTTTTCTCCTTCTCACTTTACTGTCTGGACAGAGGAAATAAAGTAATTTTTTTTTTTTTGAGACAGAGTCTCAAGCTGTCACCCTAGGTAGAGTGCCATGGCGTCACAGCAACCTCAAACTCTTGGGCTTAAGTGATTATCTTGTCTCAGCCTCCGAAGTAGCTGGGACTACAGGTGCCACCACAACACCTGGCTATTTTTTGGTTGTAGGTGTTATTGCTGTTTGGCAGGGCCAAGCTGGATTCAAACCCACCAGCTCTGATGTATGAGGCTGGTGCCTTAGCCACTGAGCTACAGGTGTCAAGCTAGAGAAAAAGTAATTGTATGAGGGCGGTGCCTGTGGCTCAAAGGAGTAGGGCACCAGCCCCATATGCCGGAGGTGGCAGGTTCAAGCCCAGCCCAGGCCAAAAACTGCAACAACAAAAAAAGTAATTATATGAACTTTTTTTTTTTTTTTGAGACAGAGCCTCAAGCTATCACCCTGGATAGAGTGCTATGGTGTCACAGCTCACAGCAACCCCAATTCCTGGGCTCAAGCGAGTCTCCTGTCTCTGCCTCCCAAGTAGCTGAGACTACAGGTGCCCACCACAAGGCCCGGCCATTTTTTGGTTGCAGCCATCATTGTTGTTTGGCGGGCCCAGGCTGGATTTGAACCTGCCAGCGCAGATGTACATGGCTGGCGCCTTAGCCCGTTGAGCCACAGGCGCTGAGCCATGAACTTCTTTTTTTATTTTTGAGACAGAGTCTCACTTTGTCGTCTCCAGTAGAGTACTGTGGCATCACAGCTCACAGACTCCTGGGTTCAAGCGATTCTCTTGCCTCAGACTCCCAAGTAGCTGACATTACAGGTGCCCACCACAGGGCTCAGCTACTTTTAGAGATGGGGTCTCACTCTAGCTCAGGCTCGTCTTGAATGTGAGCTCAGGTGATCCTCCTGCCTCAGCCTCCCAGACTGCTGGGATTACAGACATGATCCACCTCACCCCGCCCTAATTTTACTAACTTCCATTCATACATACAATGGTTGTAAGTCTCCTTCTTAATGTGAGGCATTTGTGTGTTGTTTTTCTCAGCTGGATTAAATCTTCCTTGTACAGTCAACCCAGGAGGGAGGGAGGGAGAGAGGGAAGAAGGAGTGGGGATTGTCTCAATTCCCTTCAGGAAGGAAAAAAATCCAAAAATACTTTCCTAGGAACAAACTGTACTTTCGAAAATTGGAAGCATCTACTTCTATTGTCATAATTGGTTTTATCTGTATTTCTGTTAATTTCAAAACAACCTTAAATTTATTGAAAAATACTATCTAACTTGTTTGACCTCTTAAGATGAAGAGTTTGACTGCTATGTCCTCACTTTAAAACAAAAATGCTGACTTCATACCAAGATTTCCAGTGACATTAGTGTAAGTGGGGAGCACTCGACTGGCACAAAACTCACAGAACACTAAGGCTTGGACGAAAGGTCTTTATTGGCGGGGGAAGCTGCAGAGCAGCATTAAGGAGGAGGGGAGAGAGAGAGAAACGGGGGAAGAGAGGAGAGGAGACAGAGAAGGCGGGGAGAGAGAAGAGGAGAGGAGAAGAGACACACACGGTGGGGGGGATGAGAGAGATGAAGAGTGAGCAGAAGACAAGGGCATCTGATATAGTCTCGGTTAGGGGAGGTGTCGGGATGGTAGAACAGCCAATAAGGTGTTACTGCTCTAGTGCAAAGAGTAGTAGGGGGCGGGCCATAAGTCTGAGCTTTTCAGTGGGTAATCGGGATAGACAAAGTTGTGCAATTATCTAACATTTAGGATGTTAAATTAAAAAAAAAATTGTACTTCTGGGACAAAGTAGTAAAATAATTATCAAAAGGGCTGCAGCTAAAGCTCTGCCACATATATATGTTTGCCAGTGAGCTGGCATCCATCCAAATTAAATACTTGCAAACGGGAAGCAGTGGCATGCTTACATAACTTCTGAAACGTACTTAGGGAGAAGTTAATCACCACACAGCATCGGAAAGCTGAGAAACATTGTGCAAATACAGAAGTGTGTGCACAACTGAACTATGAATCAACAGTTTGAATATGTACGTTAAAATTACCTAAAATTTACAAGAACTAAAAAGCTTATGCAATGTTATGTGAAATCCAGGGGACAGCTCGAGCATTATGACCTCCGAATGCTGCAAGTGCAAACATTTGTACAAAAGTTATCTGATAGCCTAAGCACTGGGGAAATAGTATTTTACTGTATTTTATTACCCTTGGATGTGCTTTATTATTTTTCTCACCTTACAAAATATTGCACATTATCTCGGTGAGTTGTCTTTGATTACTATCTGCATGTCCTTATCTTCCACCAGTTACAAAACTCCCTGAAACGAATTGTCATCCTCGCTCTCCACTGAAATGAACTTGCGAGGATGAAAAATTACCTTTGATTGCTAAATCCGTTGGCTATTTTTCCAGTGTTCTTCTCCATCTCATGTGAGAGCTGCCCTGCTTCCTCCATCTGGAAGTTTCCCCATCCCACGCCTTCTACCCAATACTTTCCCCCATGTCTTCCTCTGACCAGCAGACTGTTCCTGTTCTACACCTTCTCTGCTACTGCACCCCCCGCCACTGGAGTTAATCTAGTTCCTGCTCTCTTCAACTCCTATACACATTTTATACCTCCCATTCAGACACTCCTCTGAGTTCCAGACCTGCAGGTCAGCACCGATGTGCCATCTGCATGTGGATGTTACAAAGGCTCCTCAACTCAGCAGGACCAAAGCAGACCTCCTCCCGAGCTGGGCCTCTTTCTCTGTTCCCTAACTCAGGGATAGCCACCAGTTGGTGGTACAAGCCCCAGATCCAGGGAAAGCCTCTCCCTCTACTTCCATATCCCACTGCCACAAATCCCATTGATGTTGCCTCTTTTAGATCTTTTCTATCACTATCACAACCTGTCTCTTTTATGATCCACAGCAATCATCTTCTAACTCATCTCCTCCAGCAACTACCCTTGCCCTGATCCATTCTGTTCACCACACTGAAATTATTTTTAATATATGTTTTTAAATGCAATTTGACCTCTCACCCATTGCCTAAACCCTTCATTGGCCTCCTGTGTCTCTTGCGATAAAGGAAAAGCCCTAGAGGACACTCACTCACTCAACATATCTATTCCTTTTCTCTCTGGCCGCATCTATTTCCTTCTTTGCCACAAGGTACCAGTTCCTCCTCCCCTCTGGGTCTCTGCACAGGTCTTTCCCCTCCCCCTCTCTGCCTAGTTAATTCTCATTTAACCTTCAGACTGAGCTCAGATGCCACTTCTGTCAAGCTGCATTCTTGAAGCTAGATTTACATCTCCATAGCACTCTGCATTTTTCCTCTTTAGAAATTACATTCCTACTCATGCTCATTTGCTTATTGACTCTGAGTAAGTCACTTTTTTGCTTACCATTTTATCCCTAATACTTTTAAGTCCTTGGTCCTCAACAGCTTATCATTCTTTTTTTATTTTTTATTTATTTATTTATTTTTTACTACAATGGTAAAGGAAACTTTATTTTTTTATTTTTATTTTTTTGTAAGACAGAATTTATTCACAGAAAAGAATACAGAAAACATTAAGGCTCCTGGTAGAGGGAGAGAATTCTAGTGGGGAGAGAGAAGCTCTCTCCATTTCTCTCCCAGTCTTTCCCCGTCTCCTCCTTTAGGCCTTTAGTCTCAGGGTATATATAGGTGTATGGGTTCCTTGGCCAGGAAACAAATGAATACAGTCCCTTCCACCAGGGGCAAGGTGAATGAATGTATCAATGAAAGGATACAGTCCATTCATGGAATTGAGGCCTAGGAAATTCACAAGAAATTGACCTAGGTATAGGAGATGGGGATTTCACATTTAGTCCTATTTAGTCCTAAGTGTGAAGTGAAGGAGACACCAAGGCACAGGTGTCTCCTCAGCAGTTGTCCAGCCTTTTTGGCAATTGGAGCCTCTGGTGGAGGTTGGAGGTCCCCCTCCCTGCCTGTCATCTAGTCTGCTGGCTCTTCAGCTGGCTGCCACAGCACCGACACTGCCAAGGAGGAGGCGGCAGGTCTGAGCTGGCTAGGGCGCCAATTGTCCTGCATCAATTCTCCCTCTCTGAGTAGAAACTCCAATTGCTGTTAGGGAAAAGGGGCGAAGACTCAATCTAACTGCTTCCAGCTTACCATTCTTAAGATATTAGTGTATGCCAGCTCCATAGGCTACTGAGGCCACACCCTGCTGGAAGAGGAAGAGGTAGGTTCTAGGGCCTGCACTGATCTAGAAACCTAGAATGGCTTCCTTCAGTGTTTTGTACTTCAAAAAAAGGTTAAAGGTTGCATGAGACCACTCTACACAGGCAGGAAGAAAACCTAGAACATATAACACAAGGGAAAAGTCTGCCCCATCATGCGAGAAGGCACCAATCACATTACTTCTCATGTTGCACCTTGAAACACATTGGCTATGACCAGCTGAGAATGTTCATTAACTATTTCTCATCTACTCTGTAGAGACAGAGCAACTCATTCTATTCCCTCTTTCATTCAAAAGTACTTACTTAATGTTGATTTTTGTGCAGGAAAAAAACACTATGTAAAGTGAGGGACCAAAAATGGGGTAATAAAAGCTATTGTTTATGGAGGGTCTACCATGTTCCACAATAGTAAATTCCAAAAGGTGTTCACAAGCAACTTTACAACCATTTTATGAAGAGGCAAGTAATTAATAAACCCTAATATAAAACCAAAGAGAATGAGCAGACGGTTATAATCAACATTATTCCAGAGCCTTAAAATAGTCCTCCTGGAAAGCATTTGAGAAGTTTATAAGGTCTTTGGAGTTCTAATTGAAATCTCCTCTTTCAGGGTTCTTAATTATTCACCAGGACATGAAACTCGTTACAGGTGCCAGAGAGCAAATATGTTGGTAAGACCTAGAGTTCTTATTCAAAGAATTGCTATCTGGAAGAGACTTTTAGCCACTGTGCATTTGGGTGGGTCCTAAAGTGAATTTTTCAAACCTGGTTATCCTATAGTGAAAAAAATTCAAGCATCATTTATCCAAGAATTCTTCAACTGACTGTTGACCATGAACTAGGTGTTGGGGATACAAAGATGATAAAGTCCTAGACCTGCCTTCAAGGTTAGGTTATGGGGGAGACCCCTTAAATCAAAGAGCCAGAAAGAAGTACTGGGCACAAAGAAGCCAGCCCTCTGCCTGTGGACAGAAGGTGGAAACAGTGTCAGCAATGACCTCCTTGGAGAGTTAATGATTAAAGTGAATCCTGAAAAGTATATTCATCCAGCAGATGGGAGGTGAAGAAGAAGCAGAAACAAAATCACAAAAGCATAAAACAACACAGAAGGTTTAGCAAACAGTTGGTAAGTCCAGGCCTATGTGGATCTCACAGTTGGGCCATGGGATCCATATAAAGATTTTTTTTTAATAAATTGGCTTTTTAAAGATGTGCATGAAATAGTCATAACAGCAGTGCCAAAAATAGCCAAAGAGTGGAAATAACCCAAGTGTCCATCAACTGATGAGTAAGTAGATGAACAAAATGTGGTCTATCCATACGGTGGAATAGTATTCAGTCATAAAAAGGACATGAATTCTGACAGTTGACACAACACGGACAGACACAAAAGGTCATGTATTGTACGTGCCTGTTTATATGAAAATCTTGAATAGGCCAGTGGAGAGGGACAGAAAGCAGATCAGGGACTGCTAGGGGGGGAAAGGCAGGGAATAAGGCATGACTTCTTAATGGGTGATGAGCTTCCCTTTAGGGTGATGAATATATTCTGGAACTAGACAGTGGGATGGTGGTGAGAGTAGTCTAGCATTGAGAACACAATAAATGACACTACATATTACACTTCAAATGGCAAATTTTATGTTATATGTATGTTACCAAAAGTAAAAAAATACAAATTTTACAATATAATAAATAGGCTTTAAATCATAGAAGCAAAACAAAACCAAAACAAGTAACAATACAAAAATAAAAATGTCCCTCTCGACCTCAGTTCTCCACTCCCATGCTGCAAAAGAAAATATTATTGATGTTTTTATTTTCATATTTCCTCCTAGGAATGTGTTTTATACATGAGTATACAAGGATATATAGACATATACATGGCAGGGAGGAGATTTATGATCTTACAATGTACTTTTTCTTTCCATTTAAGCTGTTGGAGAAACTTGGGACCTTAAAATTTCTATATTATTATATGTAAGCCTAGAAGAACTCACTTGAAATTATAGTTACCTTGTGATTGCTTTAGCACTCAAGGATGTTTTAAATTCATAAATCAATAGCCTGTTAATAAACTGAGATTGACATAGTTGAGTTTTTAGGTGGGGGTTCTGACAAAGGTTTGTTCTGTCAAAAAAAAAACTTTGAAACCCAATAATAGGGGCCAGGCAGAGTGGCTCATACCTGTAATCCTGGCACTCTGGGAGGCCGAGGAGGGTGGATTGCTTGAGCTCAGGAGTTCCAGACCAGCATGAGCAAAAGCGAGACCCCATCTATAAAAATAGCTGGGCATTGTAGCGGGCGCCTGTCGTCCCAGCTACTTGGGGGGCTGAGGCACAAGGATCACTTTGAGCCCACCAATTTAAGGTTGCTGTGTGACAAAGTGAGACTCTGTCTCAAAAATAAATAAATAAAATGAAAAATAATAAGATGAGACAAAAAACAAAGAAAAGTACTGTGACCACAGTGAAAGGTTTCATGGTAATACTAACCTGATCGGGGTCATGACAGGAAGAGAAAACATGAGGGATATAGATGGTGACGTGGTTTTAGGTAATCATGCATACATAATGAATTCATAGGAAGAAAACTGCATTCCACATGTAGAAACACCAAATTCAACAGTCAAAAAGGTTTTATGGGCTGGGCATAGTAATTCATGCCTGTAATCTTAGTACTTTGGGAGACCCAGGAGGATCACTTAAACCTCAGAGTCCAAGACCAGCCTGGACAACAAAGCGAGACACCATCTCTACAAAAAAATTTAAAACTTAGCCAGGCCTAATAGTAGGTGCGTGTAGTCCCAGCTGCTTGGGAGACTGAATGGAGGAGGAGGATGGCTCGAGCCCAGGAATCTGGAGGTTACAGTGACCTATCATCATACCACTGCACTCCAGCCTGGGTGACAAGAGTGAGATCTTGTCTCAAAAAAAATAAATAAATACAAAAGTTCTTGAAAAACAGATATCAATTACAAGTTAAATTTAAGGAGGCTGAGGCAACATGACCTCTTGAGCCCAAGAGATTAAAGTTACTATGAGCTACAAGGGTACCATGGCACTCTACCCCGGGCATGAGACTCTGCTCAAAATAATAATAACAATAACCAAAATTTTTAAAAATAAAGTTAACATAGGCTCATTGCCCATAGCTCAGTGGTTAGGGCGCCAGTCACATACACTGGAGCTGACTGGCTCGAACCCAGCCCAGGCCTGCTAAACAATGACATTTACAACAAAAAAAAATAGCCGGGCATTGTGGTGGGTGCCTATAGTCCCAGCTACTTGGGAGGCTGAGCCAAAAGAATCACTTAAGCCCAAGAGTTGGAGGTTGTTGTGAACTGTGACATCACGGCACTCTACCGAGGGTGACTTATAATAAGACTCTGTCTTAAAAAATAAATAAATAAAATAAAGCTAACATAATTTATTTTGTCAAGCCAATGCTACTGTGATTAAGTCCACTACCCAATGCTTTCTTTCACCGCAGAAAAGGATGAAGTTTTAGGAAGGTAGGAGACAAGGCCAAAAGCATGCATGGAGCAAGATCTTTTGGGAGATGGTCAATATTTATTGCTCAATTTTAGAAAATGTATCAAAGAGGTGAGTCTATCTTCACCTTTAGTCCTAGGCATTGAATTCTATTAACAATTTAGGTAAAGGCAGCAATCTGTAAATCTGCTGTGTGACAGTCTCAAAACAAAGAGCTACACGAGGGCTTTAGGAGAGAGAAGAATCCTGCAGTTTATTGTCATCATCCCAGCAGTAAGATCAACACTCTGAGCCTCAGTTTCTTCATCTACAAAATAAGGGAGACAGTCACCGCATACAGTCATCATGAGGATTACTGAGATAATTCATGCAAAGCAGTCAGTGTAGGGTTGAGTACATAACAACACTAAGCCCATAAATGTTGGCTTAGTATATAACAACACTAAGCCAAAACTGTTCAATAAATGTTCGGTATTACTATGTTAATATGGTCAATATCATCAATGTGCCTTGTGCCTGTGAGTTTATAATCCAGTGTCATGTGAAGAAGCCAAATGCAATGAATCAATATGATTATACACAAAATGAATCCATTTAAATCATGTTATAGACCATTTTAATGCACAACTGCTAAATACAAGGGATGTATTACAAATATTTTAATTAACCAAACTTTTCAAATGTTTTAAATGTGCCATGGTACTCTTACTTTAAAAAGTTATCATCCTATTTAAGGGGCCAACTGAGAATTTATCTTGTACTTTCTTAGTATCTTAGATGCACCAGGAAAGAACATAACATTGTTCTTTTCCCTACAGGGGAAGCTAAATGTGAAGACCAGCATGAACACAGCAGTCTATATGAACTGTTCTAGAACAAGCTGTGCAAGGAGTGTGGAGAAACCACTGAATTGCCCTTGGGAAGGCCCTTCCCGGCCTGGTGGGGACAGGGAGGAATACCAGACAGATGGCTGGGAGCAGCAGCCTCATGAGGAATCCCGTGGCCAAAGGAACAAGAGCATCAGTGGTCACAGTGGACTTAGCAGGGGTCGTATTCTTTTAAGAACTAGACATCTGGAAGATCCCTTTTCAAAAACAAAGGAAATTCCAAGAGCACCACAGTTTTATCTAGTTCCCAGCTACAGTCGCAGAACAAGGAAAGTCCCTGGGACATAGTAAACAATCAACATTTGGGAAGGAGTGAATGCTTGGATCATGGAAGTCTCTGGGAATCTCTGGAAGGTGGAAGGAAAAGAGAAGTCCCCAGGTGACTGACCCTGGATTTTCCAACAGTTGTGGTAGGCAAGGCTGGAACTGGTTCTCTTAAAATCGGGGCAATGAAAAACAAAAGTGACATTATTACCACACAGTTGAGTAAATACATGTCTAGCATACTAATCACTAAAAGCATTTAAATAAAGTCCAGACAGGTACGTTATCAGATGAAGTACTTCCATCTGAGAGACAAGATCAGATGATACAGAGGTTTTTGACATTTTGGGGTCACTTATCTATGAAAGCTATGAATCCCTCCACAGAAAACTCCAAATGCAGACATTGCAAGAATTGTGGGGGTGAGGGTGGAGCTAGGCTGTGGGGGTGGGGAGAGGGGAGTAGAGATTAATGGATGACTCAATGAAGAAAAGCAGGAAATGAAGACTTGGAAAGAATCTATTCAATCGGGATGTAAAAACGAAACAAAAAACACCACTTACCAACTCTTTTGTAAAGTATGTGTGTATCTTCAGTCAGTTTTGTAAATTCTGATTTATGCCTATTGATTTGCTTAGTTTAAGAGCCACCATTTTTGCATTGTGTGGGGAAGCTTCGTATTGCAGGAAGGCTGTGAACTTGGGGTTAGTTCCAGACTCTGTTTGACCTTTAGGGGTGCTGGGAAACGAGGCATAAAAATTGCTATATTGACAAGGGCACCAAGCAATCATGAAGGAAAAGACCATGAATGAGGTGGCACAGTTTCCATGGGGACGGAACCAGAGGGGAACAGCAGGACAGAGAAGATGATTTTGGACATGGCTACAGGATGAAAGGTGAGTATTCTACCAGGAGTTTGAAGGCAAACAGCAATAAAGAAGGCAAGACTGAGAAAGAAAAGCTAAGTGCTCAGGTGCTTGAGATTGTAACTAGGATCTTTAAATCAAATCCAGAGGGTAAGTGCTAGAGAGAAAACAGATCTGGGATTCAAAACACAATTCCATTCTTTCTTGGTTGTATCCCATTAGTTTGACTGAAAACAAAACCTCCTAAGATAACCAGACTGGATTAAATCAACAGAATAAACAACTTTTGAACAGCTATATTTTGTGACATAAAAATCACCCTCAGATGGCGGGGCACAGTGGCTCATGCCTGTAATCCTAGCACTCTGGGAGGCCAAGGCAGGTGGACTGCCTGAGCTCACAGGTTTGAGATCAGCCTGAGTAAGAGCAAGACCTCATCTCTTAAAAAATAGCCAGGTGTTGTGGAGGTTTCCTGTAGTCCCAGCTATTCAGGAGGCTGAGGCAACAGGATCCCTTAAGCCCACGAGATTGAGGTTGCTGTGAGCTATGACACCATAGCACTCTACGGAGGGTGACAGATTGAGATTCTGTCTAAAACAAATACAATATTGCATTTTTCCTAAAGTACAATTACATTTTATTATAGAAACAATCTCAGGAAAGATTAAGACAAATTCTGCAACAGTTGCTATAATTTTTCAGAGCATTTGTTCATTAAATAAATATTTACTAAGCACCTGTAATATTTGCAAGATCCTGTGCTTGGTAGAAATATTAGATATTTTCTATTTTCTTCTCTTATGTCATGTGAATAGGAGCTTACCATCAATTGAAATGAAAATATATAGAAGTTAGGCACATGGTCAGCAAATGTATCTAAGAAGAACAGACGGTAAATAAGATATTGAAAGGAACAAGAGGTCACTTTGGAATAGAAAAGTGATAGTAAAGATTTTGGAGATAGTATTTGAGGGGAGTTTTAGAAACAGCTTACCATCAGCAAAATGGAAAACAAGACAAGCAGACATGATAAGCAGGCTCAAAATCAGCTCTTTAAAAAAATAAAAAACACAGCATCTTGCTTGTTGCGTAGGGTGGAGTACAGTAGAGAGGCAAAATCATAGCTCACTACAGCCTTGAACTCCTGGGCTCAAAGGATCTTCCTGCCTCAGACTCTCAAGTAGGTGGGATTATAGGCGCATATCACCAAACCCAGCTTATTTTTCTTAATTTTTTTATAGAGACAGGGTCTCTCTAATTTTGCCCAGGCTAGTCTCAAACTCCTGGGTTCAAGCAACCCCCTTGTCTTGGGCTCCCAAAATGCAAGAGTATTTCTCACCAATGTAAATTGATTTGAAATTATTAAATAAATAGTCTCTCATTAGGCTCCTAAATGTCTCCAAAGCTAGATTACCAGTAAAGGCACATGGGTCTGCAGTTTACTGGTGACACAAAACAATTGTACTCTAGGCTTTGCTAAAAAGCACTATTCAGGCTCCTGCTCCCTCATGTTCCTCAAAACCTCCACTGAAAGAACTATTCTTAGGACAAGTGCCTGAAGGACATGTGACCCTGCCACCCTCTGGCATCCTGAAATCTACCTCCAGATCATTTCAGACCAACTAGCACCTGCCTCCTGGACAACTGCCCTCTGATCTCTCACAGCCTCAGACCCCTTCTTTTGTCACGTCTTTAGCTCCAGTTAAAAGGTACTCAAGAAAGGCAATCCTATGAAACTCTACCTTGTGTGGGAAACTTGCTAAGCCCAATTATAAGACACAGCGATGGTTCGGTGCCTGTGGCTCAACGGGCTAAGGCGCCAGCCATGTACACCTGAGCTGGCGGGTTCGAATCCAGCCCGGGCCCACCAAACAACAATGACGGCTGCAACCAAAAAATGGCTGGGCGTCATGGTGGGCACCTGTAGTCCCAGCTACTTGGGAGGCAGAGGCAAGAGACTCGCTTGAGCCCAGGAATTGGAGGTTGCTGTGAGCTGTGATGCCACAGCACTCTATCCAGGGTGACAGCTTTCGGCTCTTTCTAAAAAAAAAAAAAAAAAAAAAAAAAAGATTTTGTCTTTTTATAGTGAATGTTTGCTATATTTTAAAGATCTCTGAAGAGATTAGTGTATTAAATTTTATTTTTGTAAAATCAGGCTTATAATCCATTTTCATAATGCAAATGGATGAATCTTTTTTGTAGAATTTGTATGAGTATAGATTTGTTGTCTCAACCGCTGTCATCAAATCTTTAAACTTTTTACATAAAGAGTAGACCTTAGCCCCCTCACATTTTATTGGTTCGTAGTCTGATCCTACAATGTATTGAGATTCTGTTCTATTTAGATTAAACACTTCAGGGAAAAGCACAGCAATATTGGAATAGGTATTGCAAGTATTGATATGTGAAGCTCTCATAAAGATAATTATTAATATTTTGCCAGAGTAGAATGCTCATATATGTAGAATGCTCAGGGATATGTAAAGCTGATTTTTTTTCTATTTTGGTAGATCATTTAAATTAGTAAAACAATATAAAATCTTAACAGTATTTTTTTGTGGGGTACCAAAGCAATTGTTATGGTTTATGGAACATATTCATTTGAAAAGTATAAAGCTAAAGTGTATTGCAGTTGATCACATTGTAATCCTCTATGAAGAAAATTTGTAAGTTAAATTAGGAAGAAATGAAATAAAAGGAAGAGAAGTTGTCAGGATCAGCATCTAGTTGCCTTCTTTGTAGAACCATATGACCTTTCCTCTCTGTTTACATGTATATCTGCTTTGTTGTTCTTGCCACAGATCAGCCTTCTTTGCTTTGGCATGCTTGTGACAAAGCAAATATGCATTTCTTTGACACATGTTTATTGAGCACCTATTTCATGCACCTTTTGCTAGGCAAGGGAACAAAATAAAGTTTCCTCTCTCACAGAGCTTATGATCTAGTTGTTAGCTTGGGAGGGGAGGAAGAGAAAAAAAAAACTTATAATGGCTTATGGCTTATGGCATAACTGGATGTTTATAAATCCTGTAGGGAACAGTAAATTGGGAGGGAATAAAGAGTGCCCAGGTTATGAGAGCAAGGGTTGCAGTTTTAAATACAGCAGTAAAAATAAAGTGCTGAGAAGGAGGTAGGCATGCAAGTGATCAGTGGATAGAGCATTCCAGGCAGAGGGAACATAGCCTAAGTGAGAAGTCTCTGAGATGGGAGGATGCCTAGAGTATTCAAGTAATAACCTTGCAGGAGAGCAAGGTAGCTGCAATGGAGTAAATGAATTGGGGAAAGAGTAAGTATAATAGGAGGTCATAGAGATCATGGGGTCTACAGGGAATGAACATGTAAGATTTCCATTGACTTTTATTTATTTAGATAGGGAACTAGGGGAGGGTTTTGAACAGAGGTGAGACATAAATTTCTTTTTCACCCTTCCTTGAACCCTTCCTGTGTACCAGTGGGTTCTAGATCTGTGAATTCATCCAACATTGGATTGAAAATATGCAGGAAAAAAATCCCAAATAGTTGTGTCTATACTAAACCATGTACAGATTTTTATTCATTATCATTCCCTAAACAATATAGTGTAACAATTATTTGCATAGCATTTACATTGTACTAAGTATTATTAGTCTTATAGCTATGGTGTAAAATAAACTTGACCCTTGAGCAGCATGGATTTGAACTGCCTGGGTCTAGTTATCCATGGATTTTTTTCAATATATATATTAGAAAAATTTTTGGAATTTGTGACAATTTGAAAAAATTTGCATATGACCTGCACCTAGGAATATGAGAAACAATTAAGAAAAAGATATGTCATGAATGCATAAAATTAATGTAGATACTAATTTATCATTTACTACCACAATATCTACAAAACTATTCTAAAAAGTTAAAATTTATCAAAACTCACAAATACAGAGACCAGACATAAAGATGCAGTGTTAAATAATAACTGCATAAAGTTAACTGTAGTATGTACATTACTATAATAATTTTGTAGCCACTTCCTATTGCTGTTGTGGTGAGGTGAGCTAAAGTATTGAGAGTATTCCCTTAAAACACCTTGGCACTAATGATGATTAGTGGCACTAATCATCTCTGCATGAGCAATGCATCTCACCAATTGCATATTGCAGTAAAAAGTGATCTCTTGTGTATTTTTCATTGTGTTTAGTGCAATACCATGAACCTCGAATAATATCAGGGGACTCATTCAGAGTGCCATCAATGATGCTGGAAGTGCTTCCAAGAAACAGAAAAGTCATGACATTACAAGAAACAAGTTGAATTCCTTGATAGGTGTCATAGACTGAAGTTTGCAGCTTTGGTTGCCCACCATTTAAATCAGACAGATAATTCATCTTTTAACAGACATAAAATTACAGTATCAATAAATATAGTGCAGTACTGTTGTTAATAACTCTTTTCTTTAGCTTTATTGTAAGAACACAGTAAATATGTATAATATAACAGAATGTGTCTGTTGACTTTTTGTTATTGGTAGGGTCAGTATTAGGCTATTATTAGGTAAGTTTGTGGGAGTCTAAAGTTACATGTGGATTTTTGATTGTGTGACAGGTTGCTGTCCTTAAACCCCCAAGTTCTTCAAAGGACACCTGTATATAGGAGGATTTGTATGGGTTATATGCAAATACGGTGCCATTTTATATAAGAGACTTGAGCAACTGTAAGTTTTGGTATCTGTAGCTGGGTGTTGTGGCGGGTGCCTGTAGTCCCAGCTACTTGGGAGGCTGACGCAAGTGAATTGTCTAAGCCCAGGAGCTGGAGGTTGCTGTGAGCTGTGACACCATGGCACTCTCCCAAGGGCGACAAAATGAGACTCTGTCTCAAAAAAAAAAAAAAAATGAACAGAGTTTTGGTATCTGGGGATCCTGAAGTCAGTGCCCCACAGATACTGAAGGACTCCTCTTCTTGCCTCATTGATTTTTTTTTTCAGTAGAGACTGGGTCTCAATCTTAATCAGGTGGTTCTTTTTTTTTTTGAGACAGAGCCTCAAGCTGTGACCCTGGATAGAGTGCTGTGGCATCATAGCTCACAGCAACCTCCAATTCCTAGGCTCAAGCGAGTCTCTTGCCTCCACCTCCCAAGTAGCTGGGACTACAGGCGCCCGCCACAACGCCTAGCCATTTTTTGGTTGCAGCCATCATTGTTGTTTGGTGGGCCCGGGCTGGATTCGAACCTGCCAGCTCAGGTGTACGTGGCTGGTGCCTTAGCCCATTGAGCCACAGGTGCTGAGCCACCTCATTGATTCTTAAACCTAAATTTCTGGGAGCTAGTCTGATTGAGTCATTTTTGGGTTAGGTGCCTGCCTTTAAACCAGGTAGCTGTATAGTTTTGAGATAAAGTAATGTAAGAAAAAACTACTGAGTGGCTCTTCCTGAGCTGGACAGACATTCCAAAAGAGATCTGAATATTTCTTAGGCTGAAATGCTGTAAGTGATTAATGACGGGCTGTCATCCTCTTCCAGACACAGACCAGGTATTATTTTTTTCCTGTAAGGACATGAAGATCGCTTGATTTTAGTGTGATACAGGCAGAATGGAAAGAGTTCTTTGAAAGGGAACAGGAAGTAAGACCCCCAAAGGGGGTCAGACTATGTTGTAGAATACTATTGCTGGCAGGTAGGCAAGATAGTTATAGGAGTTTCAATTAAGGTAATGGGAATGGAAAGAATGGGAAGAAGAAACAGACCAGAGTAAAATTAATAGACCATAGTAATTGATGAAGTGAGGTAGTGAGGAGGAGTTAAAAGTTTAAAAGTTTAAACGCTAAAAGATTTTTAGCGTTTTTAATCAACAGAGAAAGGGAAGAGGTAAGTCCAGTTTTGGAAGTTCTAGTTTGCAAGGGCTGCCATAACAAAATGTAGTACAGAGTGTCACATGTCACTTCTGACACTTCTTGTCAGGACTCAGAACTGGCCAGGTCTTGGGCAGGCTTAACTAGGTTCCGGACACGGACCGCTAAGTTACCTTGCTCAGGTTCAGTTTCTCTTAGGTGCCTGAGGGCTATCTACTTTAGCTGGGGTGGTGGTGGTGGTAGAGACAGTCTTAGAATAAAGCAGTCTTCTTAGAAAGATAGATAGATCTTAGTCTTTAGTAAAGCTTAGTCGTCTTCTTCAGAGAGATACTGTGCTGGTGTTCTGCAGGCAGCAGGAGAGGAGACACAGAGTAAGCGGGTCGTGATAGAATGCTCCTTGACTGCCTTCTCCTCCAGTCTAACATAAGGCTGATCTCGTGCTTCTCAACACCACAGTATAGAGACTGCCAATTCACCACTGCTCTCATCCCCCGAGCTCTCGTGCTTGTTAGGAGAGCTAATTCCCTCTCCACGCCCTTTTCACCCAGGTGTTCCATTATTGAGCTATGAGCTATATAGGTATTTCTTGTAACTCTCACTCCTCCTAGCCATAGGCTATACGGGCTGCAACTCTGTTTAACAGAGTGCTTAAACAACAGAAATTTATTTTCTTTCTTTTTTTTTTTTTTTTTTTTCCCGGTAGATACAGAGTCTCACTTTATTGCGCTTGATAGAGTGCTGTGGTGTCACACAGCTCACAGCAACTTCCAACTCCTGGGCTTACATGATTCTCTTGCCTCAACCTTCCGAGTAGCTGGGACCACAGGCTCCCGCCACAACGTCCAGCTATTTTTCTGTTTTGGAGTTCTGCCAAGACTGGATTTGAACCCGCCACCTTCGGTATATGGGGCTGGCGCCTTACTCGATGGGCCACAGGCGCCACCCAGAAATTTATTTTCTTAAAACAGTTGGGGAGGTTGAGATCAAGGTGCTGACAGGATTGGTTTCTTCTGAGGCCTTTCAGATTGTAGGTAGTTGTCTTCTCCCTGTGCCTTCATGATCTCTCCATGTTTATGTCCTAATTATTTTCTTACAACGACGCCAGTCATACAGGAGTAAGCCCTGCTCTCACGACCTCATTTTAATTTATTCACCTTTTTGAAGATCCTGTCTCCAAATAGTCATTCTGAGGTCCTGGAGATCAAAGTTCCAACATAATAAATGAATTTTGGGAGAGATGGGGGACAAACAGTTGGGCAATTAAGATAGGATGATTTCTTGAAGGCTGTATACTTAATTTTATAATACCTTTCTTACTTTTTTTTTTTTTGCAGTTTTTGGCCAGGGCTGGGTTTGAACCCACCACCTCCTGGCATATGGAGCTGGTGCCCTACTCTGTTGAGCCACAGGCGCCGTCCCCCCTTCTTACTTTTTTTTTTGTGTGTGTGTGTGGATACAGAGTCTCACTCTATCGCACTCGGTGGAGAGCTGTGGAGTCACAGCTCACAGCAACCTCCAGCTCTTGGGCTCAAGGGATTCTCTTGCCTCAGCCTCCCAAGTAGCTGGGACTACAGGCACCCACCACAGCGCCCCATTAATTTTTGATGCAGTTCGGCCGGGGCCGGGTTTGAACCCGCAGCCCTCAGTATATGGGGTCGGCGCCCTACTCGCTGAGCCACAGGCTTGAGACAGAGCCTCAAGCTGTCACTCTGGGTAGAGTGCTGTGGCATCACAACTTACAGCAACCTCCAACTCCTGGGCTCCAGCGATTCTCATGTCTCTGCCTCCCAAGTAGCTGGGACTACAGGCACCTGCCACAACCACAATGCTTGGCTGTTTTTTTGTTGTTGTTGTTGTTGCAGCCGTCATTGTTGTTTGGCGGGCCAGGCCAGATTCGAACCCACCAGCTCAAGGTGTATGTGGCTGGCACCTTAGCCGCTTGAGCCATAGGTCCTGAGCCTTCTTTCTTACTTTTTTTTTTGTATCTCTTCCCTACTGT
The DNA here is from genome assembly GCA_963573935.1 of Arctocebus calabarensis. NCBI lineage: Eukaryota > Metazoa > Chordata > Mammalia > Primates > Lorisidae > Arctocebus > Arctocebus calabarensis. The sequence continues at coordinate 21,108 of CAUYON010103435.1, forward strand.
CCTCTGGAGTCAGGCTAATAAAATATAATTTATACAATTGAATTCGTCCTTTTTATCATGAAGTTCTAGCACTTATGAGCTAGGAGAATACATGGCTTTTTTGCTTTTTTTCCCCATTTACCAAATACTTTATATGTATCTACCATGTACCTAGAGCCTTTGCCAATAATGTTTCCTGAATAAATTTCATTTCCCTAAGACATTGCAAAGTGCTTATTGGCACTTCCATTCAGTAGAATGGTTTCAAGATCATGATACAGACCAGTGATTCTTCAAGTTTGGTCTCAGGGCCCTTAAACATTTTAAAAAATTGAGGACTCAAAGGTTTTTTGTTTATGTGGGGTATTTTTTTTTTAATAGAAACAAAAAGAACTTTATGATAAATATATGTTTTTAGAGAAAATTTTTTCTAGTGAGAAGAGTAGTATTTTTCTTAATTTTTGCAAATCTCTTTCATGTCTGGATTATTAGAAGACAGATTCTCACCTGTACCTTTGCACTCACTCTGTTACCATGTTTTGGTTAAAGTATGTGAAAGTTTGGCTTCACACAGATACGTGATTTGAAAGATGAGCATTTTCAGATACTTTTGTATGTGCCTTTATATTATATCAAAACTCAAGAAGTAGTTTCTTTCTTTTTTTTCTTCTGTTGTCCTAGGCTGCCAGGCTAGAGGGCTGTAGTGTCATAGCCCACAGCAACCTCAAACTCCTGGGTTCACACAATCCTCTTGCCTCAGCCTTCTGAGTAAACTGGGACTACAAGCACCAGCCACAGTGCCTGGCTAATTTTTCTATTGTTAGTAGAGATAAGGTTTTGCTCTTGTTCAGGATGGTCTGGAACTCTTGAGTTCAAGCAATCCACCCACCTCAGACTCCCCGAGTGGTAGGATTATAGGTTTGAGCAACTGCTCCCAACCAAAAAGTGGTAGTTTTCTTTTCTTTTCTTCTTTTATTCAACAGAGTCTCACTTTGTCACCCTTAGTAGAGTGCGTGATGTGACAACTCACAGGAACCTCACACTCTTGGGCTCAGGAGATGCTCTTGCCTCAGCCTCCCAAGTAGTTGGGACTATAGGCGCCCACCACAACACCCAGCTATTTTTAGAGATGGGGTCTCGCTTTGTCTCAGGCTGGTCTCAAACCTGTGAGCTCAGGCAATCTACTCACCTCGACCTCCCAGAATGCTGAGATTACAGGCATCAGCCACCGCGGCTGGCCAAAAAGTGGTAGTTTCTTAATGAATTTTGTATCTACAAACATAATCAGTCAACTTTTAAAAATTAAATCAACCTTTTGAAAAGCCATTTGTTTGATAGTGTGAGATAGAGAATACAGAAATAGACCCACACATACCTGGACAGTTGGTTTTTGAGAAAAATTCAAATGCCATTCCATGGAGAAAATACAGATTTTTCAACAAATGGTGCTGAAATAATTGAATATCCATAGGCAAAAAAATGACTTTGAGCTATAACTTTTGCTGCATACTAAAAACAACTCATGGAGATAAGATGTTAGATCTAAATGAGAAATCTAAAAGTGTGAAACTTCTAGAAAGAAAATATAGGAGAAAATTTTTGTTATCTTGAGGTAGGCCAATATTCCTTAAGCATAAGCAGTAAAAGAAGATTGGATGACATCAAAATTCTGAACTTTTTTCACAATTTGAAAGACACTGTTAAGAGAAAGAAAACAGGCCACAGACAATTTTTGTAAAAAGTATCTAATAAAGTATCTAAAAAAGTATCTATATCTTAGAATATATAGAGAACTCTCAAAACTCACTAAGAAAACAAATAATGCAGTTTAAAAAGTGACCCAAAGATTTGGATGATCACTTCACCAGAGAATATATATGTGGATGTAATTATTAAACCTATGAAAAGATGCTGAGTATCGTTAATCATTAGGTAAATACAAGTCAAAATCATAATGAAATATCACTTCACACACCCTAGAATGTCAGTAATCAAAAGGAACAGATAAGTGTTGGTGAATAGTGTGGAGAAATTAATTGGAAGGTTCAGTTGTTGATTGGAAATATAAAATTGTACAGCTGATTTTTGTAATTCCTCAAAAGGTTAAACTGAGTAACTATATGACTCAGCAGTTTGTTTTCTAGGTGTATATCCCAGAGAATTTAAAATATATGTACTTAACAAAAAACCAAGTGTTCTTAGCAGCATTATTCATAATAGCTAAACAGTAGAAACAGCCCAGTGTCTGTCAACTGATGAATGGATAAATGCCATCGATACATAAAATGAAGTAGTATTCAATGATACAAAGGAATGAAGTAGTGATACATGTTACAGCTTGGATGAACCTCATAAACATTAGGCTAAGGGGAAGAAGCCAGTCGTGAAACGTCACATTTTATATGATCCAGTTTGTATGAAGTGTTTAGAATATGCAGCCCTATAGAGAGAAAGTAGACTAGTAGTTGCTTGGACCTAGAGACAGTTGATGGAATGGGGAGTGAGTGCTAATAGTTATGAGATTTCTTTTTGGTATAATGAAGTTGTTCTACGATTATGGTGATGGTTGCACAACTCTGTTAATACACTGAAAGCCGTTGAGTTGCACACTTTAAACGTTAAAACTACAATGAGATATCACTAGATGTTACTGAAGTGGTTAAAATGATAATACAAAACTTTAAAAGTTAAAACTAAAATGAGGTATCACTAGATGTTACTAAATTGGCTAAAATGATAATATAAGGACCATACCAAATGTTGGTAAGGATGTGGAGCAACAGGAATTTTCATATACTGCTGGTGGGAATGCATAGTGGTATACTACTTTTTCTAGGGAGCAGGAAACAACCCTTCATGGGACGCATGAGCCAAGGTTCGAGTTGGGATATCACTGTGTTTACCTGGAGTGTGCTGGGTGGACTCTGGGAAGAGGAAAGGTGGTTATTAAAACAAACCTACTCAAAGCGGGAGCAAAAATGCCTCCTTCCTCTTGGATGGCCCCTAGCACCCTCTACTGACATGACAAAGTTTAACTTCAAAAAAAAAATTTAGGCTTGGCGCCTGTGGCTCAATGGGCTAAGGCGCCAGCCACGTACACCTGAGCTGGCGGGTTCAAATCTAGCCCGGGCCCGCCAAACAACAATGACGGCTGCAACCAAAAAATGGCCAGGTGTTGTGGCGGGCGCCTGTAGTCCCAGCTACTTGGGAGGTAGAGGCAGGAGCTTCACTTGAGCCCAGGAATTGGAGGTTGCTGTGAGCTGTGATGTCAGGGCACTCTATCCAGGGTGACAGCTTGAGGCTCTGTTTCAAAAAAAAAAAAAAAAAAAATTTAGTAGCGTTCAGGGCCTGGATCACTCTGGGAGGCTGAGGTGGGTGGATTGCTTGTGGTCAGGAGTTCAAGACCAGCCTGAGCAAGAGCTCAAAAACCAACTGTCCACTAAAAACTAGCTGGGCATTGTGGCAGGTGCCTGTAGTCCCAGCAATGGGGGAGGCTGAGGCAAGAGGATCACTTGAGTATAGGAGTTAGAGGTTGCTGTGAGCTATGATGCTACGGCACTCTGAGAGTGACAAAGTCAGACTCGCGTCTCAAAAAAAAAAAAAAGTTCAGTCTCTTATCACTGAGCAGGTACTGAGAGGGAAATTTGGAACTGAGAGGAGATACACTGATAACTGGCTCCCTCCTGCTGATACTGTTGGAATCATTCATTGCCTGTGCTGCTGAAGCTCGAAGTTGCTCACTGTGTCTGGCAGAATCACCACTGTGATAGTTGCTCTGGATAACTACCGCAGGAGTCCACAGTACCTACAGTTAGCTGCCACTGCTGGTTTTTAGAGACGGAAGTAGAAAATGGTTTTGCCCTTTTCCCTCCCTCTGATCTCACAGAAGTGCTCTAAATTGATAGAATCTAATTCAAGCGCAGTCAGCGAGGAGACCAGAAAATGCAGTTTTCAGGCTTCCAGGACCAACAGTTAATTGTTAATTTAGTAATAATAGTAACCTGGAGAGATAAGAATATAAGTAGAATCATACAGTATGTAGCCTTCAAGTCTGGTTTCTTTATTATAATGAGTTTAAGATTTATCCATATTATTACATGTATTGTAATTCATTTCTTTTTATTGCTTAGTATTCTATAGTAGGGTACACATAACATAGTATGTGTATTACCCGGTTGTGGAATTCTTGGGTTGGTTGTTTTCAGGTTTAGGGAATTATGAATGAAACTATTATACAAATTCACATAGGTTTTCGAGTCATTAAGTTTTCGTTTTGCTGAGTTGAATGAGGAGGATTATTGGGTTGTATGGTAAAAGTGTTTTTTTGTCCTTTTGCCATTTTCATAGGCATGTAGTGGTATCTTACTGTGATTATAAAATTGTGGTAAAGCATATATAACAAAATTTGTTATTTTAACCATTTTTAAGTATATAATTTAGTAGCATTAAATACATTGTTGTGCAAACATTGCTGTCTTACTGTGATTTTAATTTGCATTTCCTGAATGACTAGAACTTTTTCTTTTTGAGACTGAGTCTCACTCAGTAGAGTTCTGTAGCATCATAGCTCACAGTAACCTCAAACTCTTGGGCTTAAGTGATTCTCTTGCTTCAGCCTCCCAAGTAGCTGGGACTACCGCCATAATGCCTGGCTATTTTTTGGTTGTTGTTTGACAGGCCCAGGCTGGGTTCGAACCCTCCAGCTCTGGTGTATGTGGCTGGCGCCCTAGCCACTGAGCTACAGGCACTGAGCTGACTAGAACATTTTTTAAATTTGTATTCTTCCTTTAGTGAAGTATATGTTCAGATATTTTGCTGTTTTTTTTTTTTTTTAATGTCGTTATGACCCAAATTAGTAAGCTAGACAAAGAACATGAATAGATAATTCTCAGAGAAATAGAACTTGGTAAAGTGATAGAATATGTTTAGGTTGGCTAGTAGTAAGATTGGTTTTTTTTCTTCCTTCCTAGGTTAATGTGAGTGTGCATATGATTAGGTTACATTGTTTGCCTTTGTAAGGTAAACATAAAACTGCTTTTAAATTAGCTGCTATACCACTTAGTTTTTATCCTTATATTCATTAATATGTGTTTTATTAGAGCAGTGGTTCTCAACCTTCCTAATGCCTCGGCCTTTTTTTTTTTTTTTTATTGTTGGGGATTCATTGAGGGTACAAGAAACCATGTTACACTGGTTGCATTTGTTGGGAAAAGTCCCTCCCACAATCATGCCTTGCCCCCAAAAGGTGTGGCACACACCAAGACCCCAAGACCCCACCCCCCTCCTTCCCTCTCTCTGCTCCTCCTTTCCCCACTCCTCCCTCATTCTTTCTCTCTCTGCTCTCCCCTTCCTTCACCCCCACCGTGTCAATAATTGTCATTAATTGTCCTCATATCAAACTTGAGTACATGGGATTCATGCTTCTCCATTCTTGAGATGCTTTACTAAGAATAATG